>PVKN010036916.1:0-11350 GCA_004027915.1 Capromys pilorides
ACTATTAATTTTGTGCTCTAAATCACAGTTACCAGGAAGCTAAAATCTGAGCAATACTTGCCCTCCATTTGCTAATGTTTATCACATATCTAATATTTTACCACCCAAAGCATTGAACCTGTATCTTAGTCACTTCCTTGTCAGTGAAACACAATACCTGCCGGACTTATGAGAGGAGTTGATTTTGAATTACAGTATCAGAAGGTACTGTCCATGGTCAGCTGGTGAACATCAGATATATCCTATTAGAAGGGTGGAAGGTGGGAAGGCTGCCCATCTCACAGCATCCAGCAGAGAGAAAAGGGAGGAGACAGGAGGGAGCTACCCCCAGGGACCTCCCTAGTCTGACCAGACCCCAGCTCCTAATGACACTGATAAGTACAGCATCCCATGATCCAATTACACACCAAAAGCCCAACCTCCGAATGGGAGGCTTTTGTGGGATCAACCATTACAACTTGGTACAATGAGCAGCACAAAAATGCCCAGAAGACATGTTTAAAAATAAAGCACTAAAATAGAAAGCTTAAAAATGAATCCCTTTTCCATTCTCTTTGATTTCCAATGTCAAGGACAACATAAGCACTATTCCACTGTCCCTGGCTACTACCTGCTAAGAGTAGACCCCAGCCTCAGACCCTTGAGCAAAACATCTAGCTACACCTTTGTACATGTTTTAACCTTCCACTTATGGAAAGTGATACTGAATTTGTATTTAAGTAGGTGATATTTATAGAAGAAACTAGTTATCAGTGTGACTGCAGGTGGCGCTGGTATGGCCCCTGGGGAAGGGAACTGAAGGAAGAGAAGAATGCCTGAGGTGTGAGAATCAATGCTCTGGATGAGGGCGCCTCCCTGGAAGGCTGCACCTACAGCAGACCCTGAGCCTCCAAGAGGATGGGGTACAGCGCTTCTCTTGTAAATGAGCTGAAATCGCCCCATGCTGAAGCCTTATCACAGGGTCCCTTTAAAGCACTTAGCGCTCAATGCCATGTTTGTGTATATTGGGGATGTTAACTGTATACAGTTGGTTGGTGGGTGGGTGGGTTGGTAGCCTAGAATTTTCCACCTCCCAGAAAACCAGATCAGACACCTGACCTCCTGAGCTCAAGAGCAAAGCTGTGGGTCTGAGAAACACAGCCACTGTGTTCTGCTGGTTGGTTAATGCAGAGCAAGAGCTTTTCAACAGCCCAGGCAACATAAGGCTCCCACAGCACAGGAGCTGTGTCGGTGCTCTATGGTAGCAGTGACTTGGGCGCCAAGCTCAGCAGGGCTGGCGCAGTGTTGACCAGGCGTGGAGCTGGTCCAGGGACCCCAGCTCCTTCTGTACCTCTCATTCTACATGTGCTTCTGAAGGGTTCCATGGTTATGTGGAAGCACAACATTGTTCCAGAAGTGCCTCCTCAGTAACCAGAGTTGAATTTTGCCTTTTGCAGTTAAAATCTCTGTTAGAATAAGTAACCTTCAGGCTGGTGAGATAGCTCAGCAGGCTAAGCACCTGCTTAGGCAAGCACAGGGACTGGGGTTTGATCCCCGGCAACACAGGCTGCACTGGCCCCTGCCCCTGGTGCCCTGAACTGGCCACTGAGTGTGGGCATGGTGGCGTACACCTATAATCCTAGTGCTGGGGAGGCTGAAAACAGGAGGATTAATATGAGTCTGAGCTGCATAATGAGATCCTGTACCAAATACATAAAAATAAATACATAGCCTTTATGTCCATCTATCCCACTAGACCACCAAGCCCCATGAGGGTAGTCTTACCAGCTTGTTCACACTGCAAACCCCCAGGGACTGTCTTGTCACTCCAGACATAATTGGTGTTTAATAATTATTTGATCAATAAATGAATGAGTGTTGAACATTTAGGAAATTTCACTAAGAATGTTGGGGAATATTGAGAAGTCATGCTTTTACTTTCTCAAAACAAACATTTTCTAGGATTTAAGAGAATCTGCCTATAAAAAATGAGACGTCAAAGATAAATTAACACTGCCTAGCCGTGGATACAGCTCAGTGGCAGAAGTGCCTACCCAGAAAGCACCAGGTCCTCAGTTTGATTCCTACTACCAAATAAATAAATGAATAAAACAAAAAGAAAAGGAAAAAGTACAATGCCTAGATTAAAGAAACCTTTATTAACAAAGTGACTTACCCAAGATTCTTTCCCAGATTTTTTTTTAGGGCTAAGTTTTATTTTCTAATTATAAAACGCTTACAGGAGCTTGAACAGAACAGAACATAAAGTTAAAAGCTAGCTTTGGTGCAGTGAATCTGTAATGCTTTCAAAGGTAAAGAAATGAGTTATTTCCAAAAAAAAATTCATATTCAGACCCTTTGACAACAAGACGCGCTCCAGCATGAGGAGCGCACACCCGTGAAGCGGAAGCGGAAGTGCCCGCACCGGAAGCTGCTGACATTAGGCCCGGGCGTGCTGAATTGCAGAGGTGCTAAGCAGTTCTCCGGTTATAGAGCCTCGGAACCATCCCGGAGCCAGCAAACCCCCTTCGCTGCTACCTCTTACCACCCCCCCCACCCCCCCACCCCCGCCCCCGCGCAAGTAAACTGAGACACAGCAGAAACACGAGGTCATTTGCCTGAGGTCTACGAGGATCACACAGCTAAAAGCAGGCCTCCGGTGCTGGGCTCAAAGCCGGGGCCTTGTGTGTGCCCCGCAAGAACTCTACCACGGAGCTCCGTTCCCCAGCCCCCAAAACAAGGATTTAAGAGCTGTCTTAACTCCAAAATTTAAGACTTTGATCAAAAGGCTGTGCTTGTTGCTCAATAGAATTAAAACATATGTCATGTTTTATTTATTTTTAAATTGAGCTTACTCTGCACATTGGAGGCATGCATAATAATCACATTGATCATGCGGAATTTGTACCTGTACATTACGTATCTTGATTCTTTTTTCTCATTTCCCTCCATTTCCTTTAACTCTTTATCCCCTCCTTATTTACAATACTTTATTTCCATTTTTTTCTTTTCTATTTGTAAAAATTCTGATCCATTTCTGATATTTAGCCACTGACACAGCTGCCATTCCAAGTGTCCTTCTTGTCCTTTCTGTACCACATGGGGCAAACCTGTGCAAAGGTTCCTGTGCTCCTGCTTGGTGCCAGTGAAAAAGTCCACCCACATCTCTGCACTGCTGCCTGCGCGCGCGCACGCGCGCGCACACACACACACACACACACACACCACTCCCTTCCAGCCATTTTCAGCTTGGCCTGTGTGGCTGCCCTGTTCTCCCCATAAAGCCTCAAGGATGAGGGTTAATACTCTTCACAGCCTCTTACTTGTGTACACTGACCATTTACCTCAACATTTGCGCAAACTTGGGGCCACAGGGTGTTGATAATACTCTTGATGACCTATGACAACTACAAGACAGTATTCAGCTGTCATTATTGTACCCCAAGGAGATCCTGGAACCTTCACTGAAGACCTTTACAAGAAAAAAGCCTCATTGAAGAACATGATTACAATTTACAAAGAACTTCAGTTGCTACTTTGGACAATTCTGTGAATGTTATTGATTAGAAGGGTCTCTCTCCCTGCTCCCAGGAGGTCTATCTCTCTGCTCAAAGTGTACATCTGTTTTCCAGCTCAAAATAGCAGGAACTGTCGCCTGACTGCTATATTCTTTATTTTGCTAAAAAAGAAAAGAACCTTTTTTTTTTACTTTATTAAAATACTGCATTTATTTCACATGTATATTTGTCTCCCCACCATCTCCATGTCTGACCACCACTACTCCTATGTCTTATCATAACATTCCATACATACTTAAAACCAAGTAAAGGGTGCAGTTTCATCTTTAAAAACTACACAGGCATTTCAGACAACACATTCTTGGCAATGGGACCTGGACAACATTTATCAAACACAGTAGGGAAAGTTCTCACTTTGCATTATAAAAAAGATAGCCAGATAGCAACTGTTACAGAAATGAAAGAAGACGGAAAACTTTAACTGTTTAAACTGTTTTCTTAAAGAGACTTCCTCCACTGCCAGAGATCGTGAATAACCTCCTGGTCAGTCATCCAGAAGCAATTCTCCACAAAATTGATGAATTTAGCTTCCACTTTAGGAAGAGAACCACCTTTTTCTATACTTGCTTGCATTTTTGCTTGAATGTCTTCTACAGAACGAGGTCCTTTGGTTGCTTTAGGAGTCTTCCTGTTTCTTGAAAGATTCCTGCCCTTTTGATCTTGGCATTGATGGTTTTTAGTCTTTTCCATTCTGGTTTGATTTTTGTGCATTTTTGGCTGGAGTATCTCCTATCGATTTCTTCACTGGAGCTTTCTCTTCAGTTTCATCATCATCAAAATCATCATCCTCATCATCCTCATCATCTTCATCCTTGTCTTCATCATCTTCATGCTTGTCTTCATCATCTCCATCATCTTCATCGTCTTCATCAGCAGCTAGTTTTACTTTTTTCTGTGGATCCTTACCGCCACCTCCAGGGGCAAATCGCTTTCCAGATATACTTAACAGTTTTACATCTTCTTCCTCTTCCTCTTCCAACTCTGCATCTTCTTCCACAGCTACTAAATGCTATCCACTAATATGCACAGGCCCTGAACCACACTTCCACCTTAAGACAACAGATGGTGTAATTTCAGAGCTCCCCAGGGAAACCGTTGGTTGTACAGACATTCTCAAAGTTGCCAGTGTTACTCTAATTGGACTGCCTTCGTAATTCATAGCCTCTGCTTCAACAATGTGCAATTCATTTTTTCCCAGCCCCTAAACTGACTGTTCTTAATGACAACTGGTGCTCACTTTCATCGTTACCCACCTTACAGTGCTAATCTTTGTCGGCCTTTAGTTTACAACCAAAGAGATAGTTCTGGGGCCTCAGGGGGCTCATGTCCATATCCACCGAATTTTCCATGGAATGGTGGCACACACTTAGGTGGGAGAGAATGCAGATGGAAGTGAATGAATACTGCTCCATAGAATAATGTGCAGGACGGAATCATGCCAGGGCGAGAAGCTTTAATAGGAAAATCCAAATTATTGGGGCTGAGGATGTAGCTCAGTGGTAGAACAGAGGCCTAGCATATGTGAAGTCCTGTAAAATTATATAGATGCTATAGATACAGATATAGATTTTATAGGCATGGCCCTTCACTGACTTATAAAGGAACTCTGAAGTTCACCAAAGTGCAGCTCCATGTGCACAGAGATGATGTGCATCTATTACTGCATCTTTAGTTCTTCTAAACATTTGCCCACTGCTCCATAAATACCCCAAGTCATTGAATGAATTAATGACCATCTCAAACAGAGAAAGTGGAGGAAGAGAGGGAATTGTATCTCTTTCCCTCATCTGCCCTTGGGCTCAGGTTTTGAGGTGTCTGAACATGGCTGTGGACCCATCCAGGTACTAAAACATGGCCTTGGCCTTTGGGGAAGGCAGAGCACACAGTGAGGGAGCAGGCATCTCAGAAAGGATGAGGTGACCACACTTTGATGCAATATTATCTGCTTCAATATTGGTTTCTTTGGTCCTTTCTGTGTAGTTCAAGGATCCATTATATGACAAGAGGCTGCCTGATCTGTATTGTTCGAAGTAAACGAAAAGGGTTTATTTCTACATTTGGACTAAAGCTTCAAATAATCACTCATCCACTTTAGACTGTTTTCACTTACTATAATGAAATATCATTCCAGGGAGATAGCTCAGCATCATAAGCACTTGTTTGGTAGGCCCAGGGTCCTGGGTTCAATCCCCAGGACAACAGAGAGAGAGAGAGAGAGAGAGAGAGAGAGAGAGAGAGAGAGAGAGAGAGAGAGAGAGAGAGAGAAATTTATTTATTTTTTATTAATTTTTATGAAAAGAAATAGCAATAAGACAATTTCACAACAGGTTAGTAGGACAGTTAAAATAATTAATACATTGCATATTATTGTCTTTGTAGTATTTGTTCAGAGTACAAGATGCAGACATGGTATCTTTTCTAAATACTATTAGTACAAATCTTTCTTCTCATTGAACTAAGAGAAAGTAGTTGTATGTATAGTTCAATATTCCAGAATAGTAGTGGGTTATCAGCACAACTGGCAATGTTGCAAGCTGTTGACTTGATCCTTTTACAGCTCAGCTATTAGTATGGCTTTACTTTTTATACCTTGTGGTTAGGCTTTTCTGCTGGATGGTTAAGACCAAAGTAAAGCAAGACCTACATAACAAAAATGTGACCTTTAGTATCTGCCAAGGTCACTGCCTGGCATATTCTTACAGCTCAATTTTCCCAGGAGACAGAGTCACTCAGTATAAAAATTAGCTCTCATATCCAGTGCTCTTCAGCTTTCTGTCCACCACAGTATTCAACTCAGTAGTCCTGTCACTTCTATCTTCCATCCCCTATGTGTTCCACTAACCTCCCTACTCAGCTAAAATAGTCATTATAATCACTCTCTCTTACCTCTTCAGCTTCATTTCACTTCATCACATACCAGTGAAGTCTGTATCTCTACAGATTCATCAAAGGCCCTTAAAGGTGGTTAAAAAAAAAAAAAAGTAACCACACTGACTGACTTCACTGTCAATGGAGTGCAAGGACCCTGTGGTAGATCAGTCAAGGACCCTGTGGTAGCTCCATGGTACAGCCAGGAAATAACACCATGTGCTCCTAATCCACTCACTTTCCCATGTATAGCTTTGGACCTCATCTTTCCGGATGTAGCAACATCACATGATGGGTCCCTTCTGTTACACACTTGCCTCCCTGCAGACACCACACACTCTTGTGTTGTTGGTTACTCCCTCTTTGTCTCTTTTGTCTGATGGTCTCCTTTTTATAATATTGGAATATTCCAAGGACCAATCTTTGATTCTTCTCTCCGTTATTACTCATTTCCTTGGTTTTCATTATAAACTTAAATTCAGTCCATATACTGTCACCTTCATTTTCAGCCCAGACTCCGTTTCCTGAACTCCAGTTATATGTGCCTGAGCCCTACAGGACAGCTCTACTTGAATATCTGATAGATGCTGACAAATCAACACTTCCCAAAATAAGTCCCCAGTGTCTCCAAAATAACTTTTAGTCTTTCCATGATTTGACAGGTTTTTAGGCCAGAGTTTGAACTCGTCCTTGATCTTACTCATTTTATATACCTACTCCAGCCCAGCAAGAAGTCCTGTCCACTGTAGCATCAGAAGATGTTTGGAAGTTGACTACTTCTGCCAACACCCCCTCTGCTATCATCCTGGCTCAAGCTATGTTTTCCGTCAATCACTGCAGTTGCATCCTAATCGGTTTCCATCCCGCCCTTGTCTCCCAAAACTCAATTCTCAAAAAAGTAGCCCCGGCAGCCACTTAAAAGTATCAACCAGATTGTGTCACCTGCTCCGTACTTTGTACATCCTCACGCTGGCGCCTGGGCCCGATACAGTCTATCTGTCCCCTTCCTTCACTGCCTCATGTTCATGACTGCCCCATCACTCCTCCTCCACTAGCTCCAGTGACCTCTGTGCTGCTCCTTAGAAGCATCCGAGAGAGTCTCATGCAAAGCCTTTGTACTGTCTATTACTGCTGCCCCAGAGAAAGTCTTGCAGCTGATCTTCAGAGCCTATAAACCATCACTCAGATTTCACCTTCTCATGGAGATCCCTTGCCTCAGGGCCTGCCATGGCTTCTGTTACCCAAACACGCAGAGCAATCTTTCTCAGCTTGTGACTCATCTTAAAACATTGCCTTTTTGACTCCATTAAAAGATGGATTGTATGACACTTCCTCTCCTTTGAACCTGAGTACGCTACTGTGACTCTCAACCAGGAGAGACATGATGCCACTTGATGCTGTAGGCCAGAGTGCTATTTCCCCACAAAAGAAAGCAAAGCTCTTGCTAAAAATGACAAAGTTTAGAGAAAGAGTAGGGGAAATACAAGTGAGCCTGGGGCAGCCTAGAGAATGTAAGGAAGTGGTCACATATTCAAAGACGGCTTATGGCAAGGCACACAGGAGCCAGACAAAAGGAAACTCCAGTTATAAAATCTGGAAAGTTTTGAATAAAATAATAACATAGACTTGGGCTATAAACTAAAGGTAAAATAAATATACATGAGTTCACATTAAGAATTCCAAATAACACATGTAGACACAGCCCCACCTGGCAGGTGAAAGATAAACATCCTTCTTTTTCAAGAGATTTAGTCACTTGTTTAAAGTCATAAAATACAGAAAGGGAGAAACAGCAGCACTACTAGGGAGGAACATGGCAAACATTACTTTAACCAAGTGATCAAAGTTAACATGACCAGTGATGTCATACAGACGTCCCAGGTCCAGGTGCAGTATGCTAAAGGAATTCACCCTTCTGGTCTTTCCAAAACTGACCTCAGCCTAATTGTGAGGAAAACATTGGGCAAATTTGGTTGTAGGGAAGACTACAAAATAACTGAGTAGCATCCCTCAAAACTACCCAAATCGTGATATTCTAAATAGGTATCAATCACCTTAAAAGCGCATAAATGAGTCACTAACCCAACCCTCAACAGGAAGAGACCCTGTCCTGTATTCATGCCCACTTGCTACAGGACTCTTGGTAGTATATTTAATCAATTTTATCTGAGCACTGGCGCTTGTGGTCTCATTGGTTGGTCACAGTTTTGTCCCACCTCATGCCCACCTAAGCGAGCTCCCGTGCTCCGCACCACCTTAGACCCATCGCACCACATGGTTTTACACTATAAAAGTCCCTGGAAGAGACAGCTTCCTGGCAACCACCCCTTCTGTCCCTCTCTTGGACAGAAGCTTTCTTTCTCCCAATAAATATATTCTGCTTACATATACATAAAAAAAAAAAAAAACCTACTCAAATCATGAAACCAGACCCAGGCTGTCACAGACCAAAGGAGAGACAGGAAAATGATGCAGTGTGGGAGGCTGGACCAGAGCATGGAACAGAAGGTAGAACATTGATGGACAAACTGGTCAACTCCTGATCAAGTCTGGGCTTTAATAAACACTCTGAATAAATATTCATGCAATGGCGTTGGTTTCTTAGTCCTGACAAACGTACCCAATAAAGACAGAGAGTGACATTAGGGAAACTGGGTGAAAGATTACAGAAACTTGCACTGCTTTGTGATCGTTTTATAAGTCTAAAATTATTCCAGAATAAAGAGGGTTTTTAAATATTTTTTAAAGAACACAAAATGGTAAAAAAAAAAAAAAAAAAATTAGAACTGGGCTGGTGAGATGGTTCAACAGTCTAAAGCACCTACTTAGGAAAGCTTAGGCAACCGCAGGGACCGCAGTTCGATCCGCAACACCACATGCTGTGCCAGAGCCACCCCCAGAGCAGGCTGAGCCAGCCACAAAAATAAATAAAAATAAAAATAAATGAAAAAAAAGGAAAAAGAAATGAAAAAAATTAGAACTGATATAAAAAGGTCATTAAGCAAAGAAATAGCAATTTGGCAATAGTAGCTGTGTTGCATAACATTACCTTCAAATTAATAGTTCAGGTTACCAGATATAAGCCTCCAAAATTTGTGAGGAAAAAAGTTATAAGAAATTAAAAATGAGAAGGTAAATAAATAAAATCTTTAAACATTCAAGCATTAACTGCTCCTTTCAATAGTCCATCAGAAATCAGCAGTACAATCATCCAAATTATTCTGTAGATGCACAAGAATCTATCTTTTACTCTTCTTTCTTTTATCCTTTTCTTTATCCCAGTTTTCCTTCCAATGGAACAAATTCTCTCACTTTCACAGTATCTATTGTGTGTTTCAGATTCTATTTACTGTTTCAGGTTCTCACACTAGCTAGACAATGTGATATTTTCACATGTGGGCCTGATTTATTTCACTTACCAGTATAGTCTCTAGTTGCATCCACTTTCCAA
This sequence comes from Capromys pilorides, assembly GCA_004027915.1. Taxonomy (NCBI): domain Eukaryota; kingdom Metazoa; phylum Chordata; class Mammalia; order Rodentia; family Capromyidae; genus Capromys; species Capromys pilorides. The sequence goes on from PVKN010036916.1 coordinate 9,877, forward strand.
TAAAAGCCTTGAATTTTCTTTTTTATAGCTAAATAAGACTCCATTGTGTAAAATCACATCTTTTTTATCCATTCCTCAATTGATGGGCATTTGGATTGTTTCTAAGATTTAGCTATGACAAATTGTACTTCTATAAACATGGATGCACATATAACATTGTGGTATGAGGTTTTCAGTTCTTCAGAAAAAATACCTAGAAGGGAACAGCTGGCTTGAATGGAACCTCCAATCCTAGCTTTTTGAGGAATCTCATATTGATTTCCATAGTGTTTCTATCAGTCTGCACTTCCATCAATGGTGGAGAAAGGCTTCTTTTCCCCCACAGTCCCTCCAGCATTTATTATTGGTGGGCATCTTGATGTTGGCTATTCTTTCTGGTGTAATACATAATCTCAGTGTTGTTTTAATTTGTATTTCTTAAGTGACCAACGATGTTGAACATTTTTTTATATATTTATTTGTCATTTATATTTCTTCATTTGTGAAGAGTATATTCATCTCAGATAACCATTGGATGAGGTCTTCGAATTTTGGAGGCCTGGTATTTTTATATTTCCTATATGTTTTACATAGAAGTCCTTTGACTAAGGGACAGTTGGCTATAATTTTTTTCCCAATTCATGGGTTTTCTTTTTATTGTTTGTGATTTTTTTTTTATACGCAGAAACTTTTCAAAAAGATGAGACCCCAGCTGTTGATTCTTTGAAGTATTTTCCATGTGGTTTGGTTTTTGTTCATGAACTCTCTACCTCCGCCTAAGTCTTTAAGATTTCTACCTACTTTCTCCTCCAGAAGATTTAGTGTTTCAGTTATAATATCTAAATCTTTGATCCATTTTGAGTGTAGTTTTGTGCGTGGTAATAGGCATGCATCTAGTTTTAGCCTTTGGCATATGGAAAGCCAGTATTTCTAGCACCCTTTATTAAAGAAGGAGAAGGTACCTTTCTTCCAGTGAGCATGTTTAGTCCCTTTGTCAAAGGTAAGGTGGCTGAATATGTTTGTAGTTGTGTCTGTATCCTCTAATCTGTTCCACTGATCCTCAAGTCTATTTTTTTGTGCCAGTGCCATGCTGCTTTTATCATAGTAGCTTTGTAGTTTAATTTCAAGTGATAGATTGTAATGCCTCCTGCATTTTCCTTGCTGCTCAGGATTGTTACTGCTATTCTAGGTCTCTTCTGGATCAAGATGAATGTTAGTGATGTTTTCTTTAGATCTATGAGGTACACTAGTGGTGTATTAATCTGGATTACAACGAATCTGTAAAACAGTTTTGGGAGAATGACTATTTTCACGATGTTCATTCTTCATGAGCAAGAATATCTTTCCATTTTCTGAAATTCTGTTTAATGTTTTTTGCAGAGTACTATAATTTTCACTGCATAAGTCTTTTACTTCCTTTGTAATATTGATTCCTAAGTATTTCATTTTGGGAGGTATTATTGTGAAAAGTGTGGTTTCCCTCATTTCTCTCTTG
>PVKN010036917.1:0-11270 GCA_004027915.1 Capromys pilorides
CCACATCATTTTTATCCATTCCTCAGTTGATGGGCATTTGGGTTGTTTCCAAGATTTAGCGATGACACATTGTACAGCTATAAATGCAGGGGCACATATATCACTATGGTATGGTGTTTTCAGTTCTTTGCACAACATACCTAGGAGGGCAATGGCTTGAATGGGACCTCCAATCCTAGCTTTTTCAGGAATCTTCACACTGATTTCCATAGTGGTTGTACCCATCTGCACTCCCAGCAACAGTGGAAAAGGATGTCTTTTTTTCCCCACAGCCTCTTCAGCATTTGTTATTAGTTGATTTCCTTGTTAGCCACTCTTTCTAGAATAAAATGGAATCTTGGTTTTCTTTTAGTTTTCATTTCTCAAATCACCAGTGCTGTTTAACATTTATTTTTTGATGTATTTATTTGCCATTTGTATTTCTTCCTCTAAGAAGTGTGTATTAATCGCAGATGCCCATTTCTGGATTGGGTCTTTGAATTTTGGGGGGCTGATTTTTTTGTTACTTTTTATATTCTCAATAGAAGTTCTTTGTCTAAATGACTGTTGTAGGTTTTCTTTTCACTTTGTTGGTGATTTCTTTTGATGTGCAAAAACTTTTCAAAAGATGAGATCCCAGTTATTAATTTTTTGAAGTATTTCAACTCCAGTTTGGTTTTCATTCATGAACTCTCTGCCTAAACCTATGACTTCAAGATTTCTGCCCACTTTCTCTTCCAGTAGATTTAACGTTTCCATTTTAATGTTTAAATATTTAATCCATTTTGACTTTAGTATAGTGCATGGTGATAAATCTGGTTCTAGTTTTAGTTTTCAGCATGTAGAAAGCCACTTTTTCCAACACTATTTGTTCAAGAAGGTACTTTTCTCACAGTGAACATGTTTGGCCCCTAAGAAGGCCAAAGGAGACTAAGTGTGTTTGCATCTTGTAATCTGTTTGATTAGTCCTCTGTTTTTCCTTCCAGTGCCATGCTAATTTTATCACAGTAGCTTTGTTGTAGTATAATTTCATGTCAGTGATTGTGATGCTTCCTATCTTGCTTTTGTTTGCCTTTGCTATTTTAGGTGTTTTCTAGTTCCAAATGAATTTTAGGAATGTTTTCTCCAAATCTGTAAGGTATGCTAATGGTATTTTGATAGGGATTGCATTAAATTTGTATAACTGTTTTGGGATTTTAACCACTTTCACAATGTTGGTTCTTCCTATCCAGTAGCAAGGACTATCTTTCCACTTTTTGAAATCTTCTTTGATCTCTTTTTTCAGAGTATTGCAAATTTCATCTTATATATCTTTTACTGTTTTTGTTAGATTAATTCTTAAGTAGTTTATATTTTGATGCTATTGTGAAAGGTGTTGTTACTCTTCATTACTCTTTCAGTGATTTTCTTGTATAGAGGAATGCTGTTGATTTGAGGTGTTTACTTTGTATTCTGCTGTGCTACTGAATTTGTTTATTAATTCTGTGAGTCTCTGTGGAATGTTTTTGGGTCTTCCATGTAGAGTGTCATATCATCTGCAAATAATGATAATTTAACTTCTTCCTTTCCAGTTCTTATTCCTTTTCTCTCTGTTGTCTAATGGCTCTGGCTAATGTTTCCAGAACTATGTTAATAGTACTGGTGATAGTGAACATGCTTGTCTTGTACCTGACTTTAGAGTAAAAGCTTTTAGTTTTTTTCCATGTATAATGATGATGGCTGTTAGTTTCTCATCGATGGCTTTTGTCAGGTTGAGGTAAAGGCCATATTTTCCAATGTTCCACTTTTTTTTGAGACAGGCTTTCATTATGCAGTTCCGGCTGGCCTTGAGCTCACTTTTGTAGCCCAGGCTGGCCTCAAACTCACACCGATCCTCCTGCCTCAGCCTCCCAAGTGCTTCCACATGTTTTTTTAATCATAAATGAATGTTGGACTTTGTCAAAAACTTTTTCTGTGTCTATTGATATGATTATGTGGTTTTTATTTTGGGCATTGTTGATATGGTGTGTTACATTTATAGATTTCATATGTTGAACCATCCCTGCATCCCTGGGATGTATCCTACCTGGTACTGGTGTATAATCTTCCTGATAATTTATTGAATTCTACTTTTTACTATTTTTTTTCTTTTCTTTTCTTCTTGGTACCAGGGAATTGAACTCAGGACTCTGTGCTTGCCTGGCTAGTGCTTATTCCACTGAGCTATCTCCATGGCCCCTCTACTTTTTACTGTTTGAGTATTTTTGCATCTGTGTTCATTAGGGTGATTGGCCTAAAGCTATGGTTTTTCACTGGGTCTTTCTCTCATTTGGTATCAGTGTTACTTGCCTGCAAAAATGAGTTAGGAAGAATTATTTCCTTTTTAATTTCATTGAAGATTTGGGGAGTATCTTTACTAAATTTCTTGTAGAATTCAGCTGTGAATCCATCAAGCCCTGGGCTTTTCTTTGTTGGTAGGTTTTTTAAAAAATTATTTTTAGTGTCATTCACTGATATTAGGTTATTTGGAATTTTAATATCTGATTGATCTTTGGTAATTCATACATATTTAGGAATCTATATCTTCTGTGTTTTCCATCCTTTGAGAGTAAAGATTTTCTAAGTAGGCTTGATCTTCTGAGTTTCCACAGAATCTGCCATTATTTCACTCTTTTAATTCCTTATTGATTGCCTTTGAGTTTTGCTTTCCTTTTTTGATGAGATTGGTTAATGGTTTATCAATTTTTTTTAATCTTTCAAAGAAGCAACTCTTTGATTCATTAATTCTTAGTATTGTTTTCTTTGTTTCAATTAAATAATCTCCTGATCTTTATAATTGCCTCCTTTCTTTGGGCTTTGGGCCAGTTTGCCTTTCATTTTCTAGAAATGTGAGATATAGCATTAGGGTATTTATTTTTCTCGCTCATTTTCTTCATGTGAGAATTCACTGCTATTAATTTCCCTTTCCTGCTGAGAACTGCTTTCATTGCACCGTACAAATTCCTGTAAGTTGTGTTTCAATTTTCATTGAATTGCAGGTATCCTTTAATTTCTTTTTTTTTTTTTTTAAATTTTATTTATTTATTTATTTGTTTGCTTGTTGTGTTTGTTTGTTTCTTTATTTATTCATTTTGTGGCTGGCTCAGCCTGCCCTGGTGGTGGCGCTGGCGCAGCATGTGGTGCCGGGGATCGAACTGCAGTCCCCGCAGTTGCCTGAGCCTTCCTAAGCAGGTGCTTTAGACCACTGAACCATCTCGCCGGCCCCCTTTAATTTCTTTTTGAATTTCGGCTGTTATCTCTTTGTTGTTCAGGGGAATTATATTTAATTCCCATGTGTTCATGTGTTTTATTTATTTATTTTTTTTTTGCAGTTTTTTTGGTCAATTTCCAGTTTCATTGCATTATGATCAGATAATATGCATGGGAATTATTTCAGCTCCATGCTCCATGTATTGTCATCAGATCATATGCATGGTATTATTTCAGTTCCTTGCATTTACTTAAACATGCCCTATGTGCTAGTATATCATCTATTTTGGAGAACATCCCATGTGTAGCTCAGAAGAATTTGTATTCTCTCATTGCTGGGTGGAACACCCTATAAATGTTTACTAAGTCCATTTGTTGAAATCTGTCTGTTTTGGATAATGGCATGTCAAGGTCCTCCATTAAGATTGCGTTATTGGTTATTTGATTTTTTAGTCATTTAAAATTTGTCTTATATAGTTTGTCATATACATATTTATGATTGTTATGTATTCCTCTTGAAGTTTTCCCCTAACAAGTATGAAGTAACCTTCTTTATTTTGTTTCATCATTCTTGAACTTCACGTTGTCTGGAAACAAAATAGCTATCCCTGTTTTTTTCTCAACTCTTGTTGCATGGAGTATAGTTTTCCATGCTTTGACTTTTAACCAATGAATTGCCTTTTGAGTTATATGTGTTTCTTGTATCTAGCACATTTTTGGGCTTTCTTTCTTTCTTTCTTTCTTTCTTTCTTTCTTTCTTTCCCTTTTTTGATCTGGCTCACCCTTCCCCGAGGGTGGAGCTGCAAGGTCATGTGGTTCTGGGGATTGAATTCAGGTCCCCTGCTGCTGTGTAAGCTTGCCTAAGCAGGTGCTTTAGACCACTGAGGTATCTTGCTGGCCCCTTGATTTTGTTTCTTGATCCACTCTGCCAGAGCATTTCTTTTAATTGATGAATTAAGGATATTTACATTGGTGATTTTAACTGATATATAGTGGCTTATCTTTGTTACCCACATTATATTTTCTAAGTTCATTCATAATCCCTACAAATGTCAGAATTTTGTCATTCATTATAGCCAAGTGATATTCCATAATATATTGATAATACCACATTTTCTTTGTCCAATTATCAGATAATGGGATAAAGAAAAAAGCATCAGTCTGCCTCCAGGGTTTAGTTATTACACATTGTACTGCCATAAACATTGTCATGTGTGTATTGCTGTAGTATGATACCTAAGTTCTTTGGGAAAGATGCTGGGAAAGTGGATGGCTGGGTCATGTCGAATTTCTAATTTCAGTTCTTTGAGAAATTGCCATACTGATTTCCATATTGGTTGCACCAGTTAATATTCTCTCCAACAATGAAAAGAGGTTTTTTTTTCATCACAGCCATGCCAGCATTTTGCCATCCTTTCTAGCAAAAGATGGACTCTTAGTCTTGTTTTAATTTGCATTAAATTAATGCTCTACTGAACAGAGATGTTGAACTTTTTTAAAAATATATTTGTTGACATTTCCTATTTCTTTTTCTGTGAAATATCTGTTCGTTTCTCTTGACCGTTTTTTTTTTTTTTTTTTTTTTTTTTTTTTTTTTTTTTTTTTGGCGGGACCGGGGTTCAAACTCACGACCTTGCACTTGCCAGGCAGGCACTTGTGCCACAGAGCTATCTCCCCAGCCCCTCTTGACCGTTTCTTGATTAGGTCTTTAGTTTTAGATGGTTCAATTTCTTTTGAGATGTTTATATTTTCTAGATACTAGTTCTCAGACTAAGGTGTAGCTAGCAAAATAATTTTTCAATTATGTAGGTTGTCATTTCATTCCACTAAATGATTCTTTTGCTATACAAAAGGTTTCTAATGTGATGTAATCCCATGTGCTGATTCTTGCTGTTATTTGAAATGCAAGTTCCATCTGTTTTGAGATTTTTTTTAGGGGGGCACTGGGGATTGAACTCCAAGTAGGTGTGGCTTGGGTATGGCTTTTGAGCTCTACTTCTTCCTGCTGCAGCCTTTGGAGGCAAACCTGCTGTGTCACTCTGGCAAGATGTTCTGCTCCTAGATCATCTGGGTGGGTCTTGTCTCTAGTCTCTCTGAGGGAGTTCTGAAACAGTTTTCCACACTGGGCACGCTGGGCACGCTGGGCCTGCTGGGCCTTCTGGGCCTGGTGGGCCTGGTTGCTGGGTCAAATGAGTTTCTGGGTGGCCCAGGGAGGTCTCACTCACAACAGGCCAGATTGCTGGTCAAATGAGTTTCCGGCAGGTCCTGTGTGGTGTACAGCACAGGCCGGGTCTGGTTGCTGGGTTGAATCAGTGTCTGGTGGGCCCAGGATGGTCTGACACATGCTGCGCCTGGGACTGGTTGCTGGATCCACCAGTTCTAGTGTTTTAAGGAGTCTCCACACTGCTTTCCATAATGATTGCACCCGTCTGCATTCCCACCAGCAGTTCCTTTTTCTAGGGAAGTAACAAATTAACTTACATAAATTTTTATAAACATTGCAGTGTGTTCCAAAGCTTTAGTTAGTAAACGTTAATCTCTACTTCCATTTGTCTCAAGGGCTTTATTTATTTATTTATTTATTTTGTCAAGGGCTTTTTCAAAACTTGATTCTGGAATCATTTTCTATTTTTTATTTTATGTTGATTTTTGTGTTGATTCTTATAGACTTGTTATGGTAGATAGTTTTATCCCTAGTATCAAGGCATCTCTAGGAAATGTCTGTTCCTCACGGATGACTTCTAGGTGTAGTTGGTTCTTGGTCTTTGTGTCTATCCAAGATCCCACCTTCCCAGTGCATTAATTTTTTTAAATGTATTTAGGACAGGGTCTACAGGGTCTCACTATGTAGATCAGACTCGTAGTGATTCTCCTGTTTTCAGCATCCCAAGTGCTGCGATTACAGGTGTGCGTCACCATGCCCAGTTTCAGTCTCTGGTGTCAGCGTGCCCCAAGGTCAGGGCCAGCATCACATTCCAGGGCTTGAATCCCAGCTACTGTGCTCTGCATAAGCAGTTGTTGGTGTTTTAGTCTGCTGAGCTATTTGGCCGGGCCTCTTCCCAGTGTATTAAGGATGAATAGTTAGTGTCTATTTAGCTCAGGACACCATACTTTGGTACTGGACTATGGTCAAGGATATTCATCCTTATAGTCTCACTGTTGTCATTCAGGAGATAAAAACTGATTACAAAATGTACATCAGCCTGTCTGCTGACTTACTGTGGTAAGGAGTAGTAACCTGATACCATTAAGCATAGGAGCAAATTCTTGTTATATAACGAAATGCAACATATACTAGGAACTTGTATGCAATCTTTCTTCCCTTAGTGAAGTGATTTTACCATGTTGTAGGTTGTGGGTGGGGTGTTAAGAGGGCTGGGGGGCAAGAAAGAGAGATGTAGGACGTCAAATACAGTAGAAACAAGATTGGAGGGCAAAGGATGACCACTCCAGTTTTGGGAAATATAGGACACAGGAGGGAATGAATGGATGAGAAAGCAAAGAAATATTAAGTGAACCAGAGAGAGAAGAGATAATATTTACCCACATGAAAGTACCATAAAATTCAAGTGAAGTAGTTGATGACAGAGAAAAAGATGAGTAGAAGAAAATAGAAAGAAAGGTGAAGAAATCTAAATCCTGAAAGAAAAAAGAGAAAAAACCAAAAGTAACCACAAAAAACCCCAAAACAACACACACAAAAAAAAGCCCCCAGATGGACCACAAAAGGAAAATCAATCAGAGAAAATTGAGTGAGGGAGATGGTTCAGTGGCCTAAGTGCCTGCCTAGCAAGTGCAAGGTCCCAAGTTCCATCCCTGATACCGCATGCTGTGCCAGGCCTGGAACCCTGGGTGCATCATGCCAGCCACCGAAACTGCTTTTTTGAGTTCTTTTTTAAAACAAGTTCTAGGGCTGGTGAGATAGCTCAATGGACTAAGTGCCTGTGCAGCCAAGCACAGGGACTGGGATTTGATCCCTGGTACAACCTGCTATGGCAGCCTTGCCTTCGGGTGTGTTGAGCTGGCCACGGAGTTGGGCATGGTGGCACACGCCTGTAATCCCAGTACCGGGGAGGCTGAAAACAAGATTATGATGAGTATGAGCCGTATAGTGAAACCCTGTACAAAAAAAAAAAAATAAAAGAATAAATAAAAAAGTGAAGAAGTTCTATTAAGAATTAATTGAGCCAGGTATTGTGATGCATAGCTATAGTCCTCCCACCCTCAGAGGCTAAGGTGAAAGGACCCCAAGTTTCCGCACAGCCTGGGTAATTTAGTGACTTAAGTGAGACCCTGTCTAAATAAAAAACTTTAAGGGGCCTGAGAATGTAACTCAGTGCATAGGCTCTGGGTTCAGTCTCCAATACCTGGAAGTTGTATTTCATCTGCAAATTCACGTCCATTTTCTCTCATCAAGGTCACTGATGAGCACTGACCTCTCTCTTTAAATATATATTCTTCTCCATGAAGAATATATAAACCACCATTCTAGAATCTCCACTCTTCCAAGCAGCAGTAGTATAGATTTAAACAGAACCCTCAGATTCTGATGTTCTTCCTTCTTAAAACTTAATGCATAACTGAAGAAAAAAGCTGTGCCATCACTTTAGGGATGTTGGCCACTAGACTGCCAGTAACTGATTCTATTTTTAGTTTATTAAAGAATATCCATACTGATTTCAGTTATGGTTATTCTAGATTACATTCACACTGCCAGTGTGGAAGGGTTTCTTTATCCTTACAACCTCACCAGCATTTATTATTTTTTGAGTTCTTGATGACAGCCATTCTTTCTGGAGTAAGAGAATCTCAGTGTCATTTTGATTTGCATTTCTCTAATGGCGAAAGATGCTGAGTGTTCTTTTAAGTATTTACTGGATATTTGTATTTTTTCTTTTAATATATGTCCTGCTGACCTGATCACTGTATTGCTTCTTTTAAGAAGTGTCCGGGCCAGGAGATAGCTCAGTAGTCTAAGCGCCTGCCTGGATACAGGTTTGTTTTCCAGTACTGCATGCCATGCCAGCCCCACACTGAGCTAGCCACTGAAATCGGATGCACATGCCTATAATCCCAGCTTTGGAGAGGTTAAGACAGGAGGATCACTATGAGTCTGAGCTGCATAGTGAGACCCCGTGCCATATAAATTTTTAAAAATGAATAAAAAGAAGTGTCTATTTGGTTGAATGGTCCAGTTTTTGATTTGGCCTTTTATTTTTATGGGTCTGATTTCTTTTTTAAGTTCTTTTATGTTATAGTTATAAGTCTTTTGCTCAAAGAATGGCTGACAAATATTTTTCTCCAATTCTTTTTTTTTCAATGTTCTCAAATGCTTCTTTATTTGACAAGAAACAAGGAAGATGCAGGATTTATCTCAGTTGTAGTTTTGTAACATCCCAGTTTACTTTGAAAGCCACCTTTTTGATATCCATTTGAATTTGAGAATGAAATTACCTATACTTGCCTATAACTGTCCTATTAAATCAATATTTAAGGATACATATTAATAAAATTTTCGACTGTTTATCTTACTTGTTCATACCTAAGCCAATTTGTATTTGACATCTGGATTACATGAGCGTGTAAAACTGCTACACTTAACTGCTAGTATGCTACCTTCTTACAAAGGTCTTTGGATAGTTAAATTTTAGAGGAAAGTGGTTTAAGTGTGGGCAAATAAGCAGACCTCCTCATGAAATAAACTAGACAATATCAACAATTCTACTAATGTCTTTGTTATCTTAAATATAGGAGGTATGATCCAAATACAGTGAATGTTTAAAGAATAAGTTACAGTAAGACATACTTCCATGAATCCCCTTCAGAATACACGCTATAGCTTCAAACACTCTTATCCCAAAGTCCTGCCCCTTTCTGAAGCAGTTCTGTAAATCCTCTTTCGTGTCCTTACAAAATGTGATCAATGCTGCAGTGACGCTGCTGCTGAGTGCCATTCAATGTAAAGGCAGCTCCTAGGGCCAGGAGTGTGTCCTTATCTACCTTATGCACCCAGTCTGGCACGCTGTGACCTGTGGTTCATCTCAAAGTCAAAATGACCATGAAAGGGAAACATTTTCCATCGATTCAGGATGTCAAGCCAGCCAGGACAGCCTGGCTACAGACATGGAGGAAAGGTGACTTCAGAGCTACAGCAGGAAGTGACAGAACAATGGGACAGGTGTGTTGAGAGCAAGAGGAAGGCTTCTGAGAAGAATTCATGGTATTTTCCTCTCCAGAGCCATTCACTGCATTTTCTGATCACATGCACACCATGTGTACCATGAATGTGCATGAGCTAAAACACTGTTGATGTCAGTGAAGAGCTGCTGCAGATGGGCTGCTGTGACTTGGGTGGGGCCCTGGCAGAGAGACTCACAGTGGAGTGGAGGGTACTGTCCACACCCTTACTCGAGGTAGCACAGACTGTGCAGGTCCTCCTGGGCTAAGAGGCTGACATGAGTCTTGAGGTCCGTCTTGCTCTATTATGCTGTTTTTCTATTCTGTGTTTGCATGTTTCACTGTTCTGTAAACAAGATGAATTGCGATATTCAGCTAGTCTAAGAATATTATACTCCTTAGTACCGAATCAAGCATGTTTATTTATTCTGCCAATACAGAATATCTGTGCCTACAATTATTTTTTAAAAAGGAAATGGTAAAGTCAGGTGGAGAAACAGGTGGGGCCTGGGGTTTGAGCACAGGCAAAGGCAGAGCTGGGATGGATGAGCGTAGGCCACAGTGGGGCCTGGCCAGCCCTAGCAGGCCTTCTCCAGGAGGGCTTTGCAACATTGGACACACTGCTGGTACAGCAACTTGAAATCAGACTCGTTCCCATAATAGGGATCTTCTACCATGAGCTGTTTCTGTGGATCATAGCTGCCAAGCAGTTCAATTTTAGCTTTGCAGTTTTTAACTTGATTATTTTTTCTATTCAAATCTCTCAGATTGCTTTCGTCCTTACACAGGGAAGGTCTCTATCTGCTCTAGAGTCACTAAGACTCTAGTTTTTGTTTGTTTGTTTGTTATATATTTGGTATAGGATCTCACTACACAGCTTAGACTCATAGTGATCCTTGTGTTTTCAGCCTTGCTAGCACTGGGATTACAGGCATGGGCCACAACACCTAGATTTGGTGGCTGGCTCAGCACACCCGGGGTGGAGGCCGACCAATCATGTGGTGCCGGAAATCAAACCCTGGTCCCTGTGCTTGCCTAAGCAGGCACTTAGTCTGCTGAGCTATCTCACCAGCTCTTCATCGTTTGATTATGGACACCACCTCTGTACTTACGTGAGAAATTCTGATTTGATTTTTTTCTAGAGCATCAATCACTTTCTTCATTGTTACCACTTTAGAAAGATTTTTTTTTTTTTTGGGCTAGCTCAGGATGCCTTATGGGCAAGTCTGGTGCGGTTGTGGAGGTGGGGATCTAATCATGGTCCCTTGTGCCTGATTTGAGTTAGCACAAGATGGGGAGCTTTAAACAACTGAGCTAACCCATAAGCTCCCCATGGTTACCACTTTAGGGAGGCCAAGTGGGTGACTTTCGGATTATCCAATCTCATTCTCCCCTGAGTTTGCCTTTGGTGAACTTGTTGGATGAGGTTGCATCTTGTTACTTCTATTGGCATTTTCTTTTCTTTCTCTTTTTTGTTGCATCACATATTTTTTCATCAAATCTTTTTTTTTATCTTGTAAACCAATCATTCATTTGATAGAGAATATAACGGTAACTGAAGTTACATTAGGAGTAGCACAAATCTAAAAGAGAAAAATGACAGGTATTCTAAGCATAAATTTAGTGTTATCCATTGCTATCCTCAGTGTAAAAAATATTTTGGTGGTTCTTAGGCATCCTGTAAATATAAATGCATGATTTTGCTCCTGCCATGTTTCTGATCTTTTCTGTTTGCCGTCACTTCATTGTATAACGCTTAAGTCTTTGGTTTCCATTCAGCTGTGTTATGTCTTTAAATATTTTTTCTTTTCAATTCTTCCAGTAGGGAGACTATATGATATTTACATATGTAGGTCTGGTTTATTTCACTGATGAATATATGTTCA
>PVKN010036918.1:0-11343 GCA_004027915.1 Capromys pilorides
TTCTAGAACTTTGATTTATTATTAGCCTGTTCTCTTACTTGGGTGGAAGGGAAGAGAGAAAAACAGGTCTGTCTGCTGCCATTGTGTTCTACTCCAGTTCAGGGACAGCGTCAGAGACGGCAAGTCAAATTTTTAAGATAACCAGGAGCCTGATCCAGTATGGATCTGAGAATATGTCACATAAGGTTTAGCTTTTTAAAATGACAGATCTCCTCACGTTACTCAAGAAATCACAATAGATTCACACCCACCCCTTCTTCCCCCGAGCTTTGTCCTTCTGCAAGTGATTTGCAATACCAGACAAGTATTATATAACGATGAAGCAGAAGTCTGGAGCTGTGGCTTATTATTTCTTTCGGAGAAAAGACATTTAAAAAACCTGTTATTATAGCACCATCCTCAAGGCTGTGAGAACAACATTTTTGACAATTGTTAGAAGCGTGGGGCAGTGGAACCTATCAAAGTTTGCATCAGTGCTCTACAATTGCCCAAGGGGGTAGTTTGAATGAAACCTGGGGTGAGGGGCAGTGAACAGAAAAGCTGTAGCCTTGAAGTTTGACGGAAAGCAGGATCTAATCCTGGCAGGCTGCTAAGTGGCGAGCTGAATCAATTACTTACCTTCTCTGATTTCAGGAGGCTGGCGATTAGATGATCTCTGGCTTCTACAATTCTAAGTTATTCTACTCTCACGAATAAATCTAGAAGACATTATTAACTTGGCTTCTCAAGGATACAGCAGCAACTACCAGCAAATCATCCACTGTGCAGGATGTTAAAATACTTCAGCCAGTTCTGAAGTAGTCTGTATTTATTATTTTTGAAAATAGTCCTACAATTTGGCAACAACTTTAGTACTTTTATGACAACCCCAGAGCAATTCTGCCCAGGGAATGCTAGTTACTGTGCTATGGTAAAACCCAAAACACCACGACCAACAATAAAAATGACAACAAAATACCAACAAAATAGAGTTGGATTGGACCCTGCATCTGCCTTCTATTTTCTTTGTGACCTTGGATATATTACTTAAACATTTGGGCTTCTGATTTTTAAACTACAAGAATCTGTTAGGGTTGTACTGATAAATACTGAACTAAATAGATGGCCAGGCACATAGTGAGCTGTTGTTTTATGCTAATTCTTTACTACTGTTAATGTTTATCATTACTGCTAAGACATCCAATCTGTAAAATGATTAAAGAGTTATTTAATTTCAAAAAACTATGCAATATTTATCTCTCTTTACTAATTTAATGATGTCAGAATTGGAAAATCTGAACTATAAGGAGGATTTCCTTAAAGATGATCTCGACTTGGAAAATAATCTCATTTAGTCCCCCAAAGGTAGAGTTTGGGAAATGTTGGAGTGCTTTGTCTGTGTAGTGTTCTTTATCCTTTTGCATAAGGACAGCATGAGAAAACTTTTGTTGTGGGAAAATATAGATTCCCACAGTGTAGCAGATGCTGACTTGTAGAAAATGCTGGTGTGCAACATAGGATAGGCGTGGATACCACCGTACCTGGCTGCTGCAGGTTCTCAGTGCTGGATCTTCTTCAAAGTTGTGCTACTTAGCTGGAGTCAGAAAAGGAAGATTTACTTTAAAAATGGTGGAAGTCAGCACCAATACCATACCAATCTGTTAGGCTGAGTCCAGTGGGTGGGGTGTGGAACAACTTAATTGCACATGTGTGTCTACAGGGTGGAATTTCCTGTTTTAGTTCTCAGGCCATATGTATTTGTAAAGATGGCTAGGTGCTTGGCTTGCAGCCCCAGAACTCACCTCAGCTTACTGCAGGCTGTTTTCCTTGAACACCTGTGGCTTTCTGACTGAAGAATTCTTCTCTGACTGGAGCACATGCTCACTCCATGCTCAGAGCCAGCTCCAGGTGCCGCATTTACTGCCTTCCCCTGCAACAAAGCTGCCCTCAACCAATGGCAGGGATGAGAGTAGGAGGAGAAACATCTCCATGATTTCCACAACAGCTGTAGTCTATGCTGTCTCTTCGAAGGATGCGCTCACCTTATGGACTTTTTGTCTCCCCTTAACCTCCTCTTGTTTCCTTTATTTGTGTATTCAGAGCACTTGCATTGTAATACTTATTTCTGAGTCTTCTGGGAGAATCCAACCTTAAATATTGTGATTAGGTTTCTACTTCAAAACTGTGATTTTCATTTTTGCATACAGTACATGAGTCATGGTGCCATGCAGATGTATTTCTGGAACAGGGCAGCTTTGGCTCAAGTTCTTTAACCTCTCAAATTTTCAGTTAGCACATCAAAAAAAGAGCACTATTATGTTGCCTAGTCATAGGCTGATGTGGTGACTGAATGTGAATCTGTCAGTGCAGTGCCTAGGATGGTGTCTGGCTTATAGTAAGCAAGCCTCAGCTTTTTAGAAAATGGTGATGGTCACTGATTTTTGTTGCTCTTACTTGCCTCTTAAATGTACTATACGTATACACTTCTATTATGGAAATCAGAAGAGAGAAAATGATCATCTGTAGGCTTTTTCGTTCCTGTGGCAGAATATACTTTCCTCGGGAGCATTAAGGTTCATTTAAAAAAATGCTGCATGAACAGCAAGGAATGGAGGCACATAAAAGAAACGTGAGTGAGAGTGAACCGTCCCAGTTGGGCTCTGAACATGATAGGTGTGCAAGTGGTAGCTCACACAGTGAACAAAGCCAGCATCCAAGGTGGTACAGTATTTTTAGAAGTTGGAGAAATTGCTGGGGAAGAAGTAAGAGGGGAAATGCGCAGCCTTTATGTAACACATTTACAAGTAGCTCTGAAAGGAAGTTTTATATTTAATGGAGTTGTTAACAATTGGGATTGAAAGCCTAAAATAAAAATAAGAGCACGTAGCTAACTTGGGGGCATTTTGTTGGGTCTGCTGTAGAATATTAGATTTGGAGAAGCTGTATGCAGGGAAAGGTAATATACATGGATGCGAACATAACCCTCTTATTAAATTCAAGATAGATTTTGTTTTAAGATTCTTACTAATGATTTTAGCTTTTTAATTGAACCATATCTTTCCCTACATGAAGGAAACAGCCTTCCCTGTCTATTAGCTTATCTCTTTCTCCTTTTCTTTTAATAAAACAGTTCTTTCAACTTCAGTGCTTTTGCTCACACTGCATTTTTACTTAGGCTTACTGTCTGCCCACAGAAACACTATCCTTCAAATTTCTTCTACTACTCAGAGCCTCACAGACTCTGCTTTGACTAGTGGAGCTAGACAGGAAATTAGGCCCATGCTGTGAAGATTTTTGATGCTTGTGTGTTTAGCCTATAGAAATTGAAGCCACTGGAAATCTTTCAGGAGGACAGCCACATTACCCACTGCATAGGTGACCTGGTGTAGTGTAAATGACATCTTCAGAAAGAAAGAGACTGGTGTCAAGTTAAGTAGTTAATGGGATAGCTCAAATGCAGGGTACAAACTAGGCAAAGAACAGAGCCAAAGTGGCAGAAAGAATGACTCAGAGACTTCAGAGCATTAATTTGGGAAAATGTTTCTTTGGCTAATTTGGTAGGGGCAATGGGAAGAAGTGACGACAAGGGTGGGTAAGGGAGTGAGACTTGAGGGTTCCCTGTTTGTGGAGAGCAGGGCAGGAAATGGTACGAATTTGATTTGGCTACATGCTGTTTGACCATTCATTTGCACCTTTTCCTGTGTGCCACAGGGAAGGTGAGTCTGAACTTCCACCCAAGAACAAAAGAAGTGAGGTAAATTTGGTAGTCTTCTCCCAAATTTCAGTAATGTAATTGTTGGAATGGAGAATAAAACAGAAGAGTTCACTGATCAAAGCTATGGTGAAATCTGATACCTAAAGATTGGTAAGGTAAGAGAAAACAGTAAGGAAGAATTTGAAGCCTACAAGACATGGAAGGAGAGTCAATGTAGATTCAGCTGGTGAGAGATAGAAGCTTCAAAACCAAGAGGCCTTGGAGAAGCCCTAAGTATGCACATGCATCAGGTGAGATGTGAAATGAGAAAGACCTATTTGTGGCTTGACATGCTCATGACCAGCAATAGTTGCTGGGTAAAAGTAAGTAGACAAACAGATTGCAGAGGACTGAATGGTTATGAGTAGGGAGAAAGAGAGAGTGGGGGTAAATATCTCCTTGGTGGACTTGATGAAGCTTCAGAGCTGAGCCAAAACTAGAAATCGTGAAGCATAATTATTTCTCTGCATGGATCGAGCCCCTTGGTAGGGCTTTCCTAAATGCTGTTTTGACCTTATGGTCTAAATCTGTTGTGATCAACAGAAAAGTTAGTGTGGCCAAACAAGATCAAGAACTCCAGGCCGATAGGTCCTATATGTAACTGTTAGAATAAATTGTTAAAAATGTAGAACAGGAATATGCAAAAGTGACTTCTGTGCTATCTGAACAAATTAATTTTTCCTCTTTATATAGAGGAGAAAAATTATAATCATGCCTTAAATGGTCAGCTGTGTAAACAGGAGCATAATTTGCATACATGGCCCAGGTGATTCTTCTGGGAGCATTGTACCCGAATGCTTGCTCAGGTAATTTAAGCAGATGTGCTGAAATATTAAAATGAATGTTTGCTTTTGCAGTCATTCAATAATAGGCATGACAAATACTTTTATAAATGTGAGAAGAATTTGATGACTAAATTCGGAGGAACAAGAAGCCTAGGTGTTAGGGTAGTGACGAAGTCCTTGACATTATAAGAGCTAACGAAGAAAGTAGAAAAGTATGTACTTCCTCTTGCATTTTTGAGAAAATAATGACTTTCCACTTTATTTTAATCAGCATCCTGGATGTTAATTGGGTTATAACCCAGATAAATTGTAAAAACATATCAGATGAAGCAGGAATTTAAATGCTGAATAGACAGTTAATAATATTAAGAATAATTGTTATTTTTAGCATGAATAATGACATGGTTATGTTTTAGCAGAAGAATCATTGCTAACGTCATATGCTGAAATGCCTAAGGATAAATTGATTTGATTTCTGGAATTCATTTCAAAGCAATTTAGAAAGAGAGAAGAAATGGAGGGAAGAAATGGAAATAAATGGACTGGATAGTCTTTTAAACAGAGTGATAGGTACGTAGGAATCCTTTCTACTTTTGTTTGCTTAAAATTTTCCATAATATAAAATTGTAAAGGGGCAAAAATATGTCTAGTGTCTTTGAAGATGATTAAGCACTAAATTGAGCCCCATAAGTCTATATACTAGATACTGAGCTACTATGTGGCAGGTCTGAGGCATCTGTGTTCACGTGGGATGGGAGGAATAACAGATTTAGCTACATTACCCATGGCTCGAATTGAGACATCACTGGCATGCTTTTATCTGTTTCTCCTTTCATCTTAAAGATGTTATTTCAGATGTTGATGTGAATTTTGTCATTGAGTGTGCTGAGCACAGTGTTACTGTGTGGCAAAACAAACTTAGAAGCGGGGAGTATGGGGAAGAGAGAGAGAGAGAGAGAGAGAGAGAGAGAGAGAGAGAGAGAGAGAGAGAGAGAGAGATATCCTTACACGGTCCCAAACCTTTCCCCCTCATTTTTCTGAAAGACAATCAGATTTTTTAACTACCACAAGGAGGAAACATTCTAGCCACTTAATCTTGGGTTGGAGATGCTTATCATATAGAATGAAGTGTTCACAATAATAATTAAACAGTAATGATGATCATGTATTAAATGATTCCCTTATGTTAGCATGTACTAAATATTTTATAGGCACGGGTTAAAGTATTCTTTAAAACAACCCTATGAATTAGCAATTATCATCGCTTTTATTATTATTCCCATTTGTAAATTTGAAAAAGTTGCCCCTGTTCAGTGCCATGTAACTGAAAACAAGGTTTTAAAATGTATCTTTCTAACTCTAAAGCCTGTGCTATTTACTACAAGAACAAATATCTCTTAGCCTTTCTTTTATGTATCTTTGGAGTTCTGATGGGTTCAGATTTAGAAGCTTACTGTGGCTGTAATTTTTCTTCTTTATATTATTTGTAAATTCTCTAGATACTACCTCAACAGAGACGCTCAGTTTTGAAAGGAACATTTCAGAAGCTCCATGTGGTGTTCAGCCTTTATGCACTCATGGCTTCCACTCTGGATATGAATTTTTATACTGAGTTCTGGCATAGGATGAGACTAATGGCTCAGGAAAACCTGTTAGTTTGTGGTCTACTCAAAGTACTGAGCCTTGGAAATCTGATTTTATCTATCTGGCCACAGAATTACCAAGTCATTCAGGACTTCTGCTGTGGAAAACTGAATCCTATTATTCATACTTACATATATAATTTATTTTGCACACCTATATTTATATAATAAACATATTAAGTTATTATTAGACTTCTGTGGTCGAAACGTGAAATTAGGAGAGGATAGGTGTTTAGAATGTAGGCTTCTGAATACAACAGCTTGAATAATACATACAATTTAATAACTCCATGGCCTTATGAGGTGGATTAACTAATGGTCAACTTGTAATACCCGGCTTACCTGAATCAGCATGTTTCTGGGTGTGGAAAGCCCATCTGAGGATTATTGCCAATAGCATAAGAAGAGAACTAAAGTGGAAGATGTTGTGTTGTTGATTCTCCCTGTTGCACTGGCTTTCCTGATGTGGACTCAGCTGTTTTCATTGTTGGAGAAGTTCAGGTCCTCGCTGTCACTGAGGATGGGTAAAGTTCTCTTTGGAGGAGCTCTGGTCCTTGAGCATCACTTCTTGGCTCCAGGGCAGATCCCTCAGTCTCCTGGCACAGATCCTTCACCTTGTTGGCACAGACTTGCTAGCTTCCACCACTGATTTTTGAGCCATCCCAGTGAAGATACTTAAAACAGACTTGTATGAGATATTGTTGTGGGCTTTTGGCCTCCAGTTGGACTTGTGGAGAACATTGTAATGGGCTCTCGGCCTTCAGCTGGGCTTGGGTAGGATGTTGTTTTGGGAGCTGGAGCACTCACAGTTGTGAGGCACTCTTTGAGGAGAGATATCCTGTAGCTACCTGGAAGCTATGTCCTGAATCCCAGTATCCTCTGCTCAAAGTCATACTCTCCTCTATTGGTGTGTTGTCAAAATGTTGTCCTGTGGAAAATAGTGACTGCTGAGAAGGTAGAAATTATGCTCATGTGCTACTGGTGATAGGGTAAAATGGATTTTTTTTTACTGACTCAGGCTGCCTTAAGGGCAGGTCTCATGCACCATGTGAAGGAGGGTATCCAAAGGCAGTCCCTGGTGCCTGAGTGACTTCACCCAATCATGTGCTTTAATCAACTGATTAAACTGGCAAGCCCCCTAAAATGAGCTTTTTCTTTTTTTTTTTTTTTTTTTTTGTGGTACCAGGGATTGAACTCAGGACCTTACACTTGCCAGGAAAACACTTATTCCACTGAGCTATCTCCCAGTTCCTTGATAGGGTAAAATGGCACAACCCCTTAGAAATCAGTTTCATGGTATCTTCTAAAACTGAGTGCTTGCCAATGACCCTGAAATTCTTCCTGAAACAATACTCCCAAAGGAAATGTGCATATATTTCATCATAAGTCATGAACTTGAATGCTCATGACAACAGTCCTCGTTAAAGCCAGATGTCCATCAATCCTGAAATGAATAAATGCACTTCATTCTACTTCCACAGTAGAATATTGTACTACATAGCAATGAGAATGAACTATAACTCTGAATGATAATATGAGTAAATCTCTCAAATATAATGTTAAACCACTCAAGCCAGATGCAAGGAGTGCTTATACTGCATGATTTTACGTACACACAATACGAAAATAACAAAGATAAGTCCATGGTAATAAAGTCAAGATAAGGGTTGCCTTCATAGGCAACTAGTGACTGGAAAGGGAAAAGAAGGAGATTCCAGGATGTTTTTTTATGTTCTTTCTCTTGACCTGGGTGTTGATGACCTGGGTGTATTCAGTTTATGAAAATTTAATGAGTTGTACACGTAGGATACGCACACTCTTCTGGATATGTATCAGACTGCAAAAGATGTCTTAATAGGGAATACAGGTAACTTTCCCCACATTCTACAAACTGGGCAGTTAGCATATCGAGTTATTAAAGCTGCTGCAATCTAAAACTTGTATTTGAATTTTGTAAATGGTTCTGTTTTTATGTGTTTATATCTTGTTTCTCTAATTAAGTTTTAAACTCTTAGACAAGGATGACTGTGTTTTGCTTTTTTTTTCATGTTCCTGCAGTGGAGGAACAGTATGCATGCTCATTAAATATTTGTTCATTTATTAGGAGAAAAAGCAGTCTTGTCTAGCTGTTGCATAGAAGGGTATGGTTCTCATGTCCAATTGTAGCAGAATCTTTTAATAATTATATTTCTTAATTTAAGACAGTCCTGGAATAGCCTGGCTATTTTGAGCTCTTAACCTTGTGTTTTAGACAATCTAACATGCCAAATGCTTTGACTAAATTCTCCTGAGGTAAAATGCCAGCATTGGAATAGATTTTCTCAGAAGCCAACTTTGAGTGCTGGCAGAATGCAATGGCTGACTGCCAGTTGGAGGGAGGAAAACTTGCTCTGAACTTTGGTTGACTATCTTGCTAATTTACTGTGCCATGCATGAATTCATTCAGGGTCTCCAGGGAGGGAGGGAGGGAGGGAGGGAGGAAAGAAGGGAAGGGGGAGAGAGAGAGAGAGAGAGAGAGAGAGAGAGAGAGAGAGAGAGAGAGAGAGAGAGAGATTTATTTGAAGAGCAACTAACATCAGGGCCTGAACCACAGTGGAAACAGTGGGAAATTGTGCTGGTTTAAGACACCATTGGTGAAATAGGTCGGCATGTCAGCTTAGCCACAAGACAAAGTCTCTGTAAGTTATCTATAATTGGAGAATTGAAATTAAGAGGGAGTATGTGAGTTTGCTTTTAGTATAAAATCAAAATAGGCCTTGATGGAAAAATTTATACCATAAGTAATGCTCATGAATTTATACTTGCAAATGCAGGGGACTTATAGGCAGAATTTTAAAGAATTTTTCTTTTTACCCTTTCACATTTTTTGAGGCTTTGCTCTGAAAATAAAATGGCTGTTTTTTTCAAAGAGATATGGAGAACTTTTCCAGATGCTAGATTACTAAATATTTATGCTGAAGAAAACTGTAAACAAATACAAATTTTCTGGAACCTATAATTCTTTTAAATGGTTCCAATTTGAGATACTATTGTGAATCTGTGTATTATATTCTTCCACTTGGAAACTCAGAGCTAACTCTGCCTACTTTTGTAATCAGCTTAGAGGAGCAGGATAAAACAGCATCCTGAGTGATTCTGTCAAACGGTAACTCATTGATTTCTTAGTTTTGTGGACATGGCTTCTGGAGAACAGAGCTCTACTCAGAAATTATAATTCCTCTTCATTTCCTGAACACATGCACACCAGAATCAGTGTCAGCAAAAATTCAGTGAAACTTGGACTTCTGGTACCAAGTTTCTAAAAAATTTCGTAGAGTGCCAAAATCTAGAATAGGTTTCTAGCAGTCTGGAAAATTTTGGAAGCTGCTTGCGAGGGCAGAGGAGCCTGGGAAGTGTAGGGAAAGATAACTGCAATTTGTCAAGCTGCTGTCTTCTCATGGGATTCCCATTCTCCCACATGCAGAAGAGATTTAACACTTGCTAGGCTGAGATCTCAATGCTAATAGAAGATAACTGTTGTGTTCAGAAAAAGGTATGCTTTCGCTGACCTGGAGACACTTGAGTGCATGTTGATTTATTCTTTTTAGGTAAATTAGCATACATTTTAATTGATTCCTGAACATCTCTTTCCTGAAACTTGCAATGTTTAGTAGACTTGTGCCTCAATGTATAGTTTTTGATTTGTTACCCAGAGCCAATATTTTAGAGGCCATAAATTTGAAAGCCACTGTGTGAGATACCTAATTGTTAACTCTGTGGTAATAAATGCTATGAGTGAGGCAGTTGTATGTATTGATGAATATTTATGAAGCACTGTTTAAAGAAAAAAATATGACAAATTCACCAATTTATACAACTTAGGGCTCTAAATTTAGTTCTGGGTTTATGTTTTTATGGTAGGTAAAAAACTGCAGTAGAAGCATAAGTTTCAGTGTGGGAGTAGAGGTATGTTTTCTGTTATGTTCAGGGGCATTTGAGGCTGAGTGTGTAAACAGTATTCCTACACTTATCAGGATAAAGCATTTGAGCAAGATATCTGGTATACCTGGCACAGGCAGAACTTTATAGAACAGTCGATAGCAGTGATGGTGAACCATTTAGAACTTTCAGTGATACAAACAGCCCATTTTAACACATGTGCCGTAGGTTCACCACCACTGGTCTAGAGTCTTTATTGCTCTCAAGCTTGCTTTATGACTTTATAGCTCATCAACGCTCTGCTCCAGACATTCAAAAGGAGCTTACCCATTCTCTGCTTCCCTGTGTTTTCTATTTTTGACTTCCTACCATCCTTCCTTTCTATATCTTCTCTTCTCTTTAACCCTCATCCTTTCCCAAGTTTAATATTTTTGTTACTATAATAAAATAATGAAGGCAGACTACTTTATGAAGAAAAGAGGTTTATGGTCCTCACAATTCTGGAGTTTGAGGCAACAGCTCAGCTCTGGTGAAGGTGCAGATGCAGAAGGCATCACAATGGTAAGAACACAAAAGATGGGGGGGGGGAACAAATAGAAAGCCAGTAAGCCAGAGAGTGATTGAAAGGTCAAGATTAGGGTTTTATGACAACTTTTATACCAAGTTGCCCCTGGAAGAACTAGTTTAAGAGTCACTAATGATTTAAACACCTCCTCATGGACCTCACCGCTCACCTGGTGCCTGGAATAGTCATAGGGGCTCAAGCTTCCAACATATGAAATCCTGAGGGAGAAAATCCCATCTGAACCATAGCACTCGCCTCATTTGCATTATCCTAATGAACATGTAGCAGCTTCAGAATTATTTAGATATCCTGAACTACATAGTGTCACGCTGTCTCAAACAACAGCAACAACAACAAAACAAACAAAAAAGAAACAGCATGATATGTGTAAATATATAAATACATTCATTTAATATATTATCCATGAAGTATTAATTTAACTCAACATATTTTCATTGTATTTAAAAATTAGCATAGTAGGCCACAAAGAAAGCCATAAAAATCCAAAATGTAAATATTGATCATCCACATTCTCCTACTGTAATGTAATAAAATTAGGATGCTAAAGAATTACAAAATCTGTGAGACTAAAAACTGAAATATAAAACTAGGTTATTCTTTAGTTAATAACTAAGGGTTGGGACCAAAATATTGCATATCTTTTTGCCCCATCTATCTGTCTAAGTTTTGATCTGCAAA
>PVKN010036919.1:0-11343 GCA_004027915.1 Capromys pilorides
GAAGGAAGGAAGGAAGAAAGAAAGAAAGAAAGAAAGAAAGAGAAAGAAAGAAAAGGAAGATGCCTTCACTTAGGATTTAAAAAAAAATTGTTTTAACCTTTTATTTATTTATTTGGTATTGGGTCTCGCTATGAAGCTTGTGCTTGTAGTGATCCAACCATCTCGGCCTCTCCAGGGCTGGGATTACAGGTGTGCACCACTATGCCAGAGTTTGGCACCAGCACAGTGCAGAGGCCAGCGTGGCGTGCGCTCCTGAGGATTGAACTCTGGCCCTTGTGTCTGCCAGGCAGGTGCTTAGACTGCTGAGCTATCTCCCCAGCCCAGTAGTATTTTTCTTTTTTCTTTTTCTTGGGTTTTTTTTTTTTTTGCATTGTGCTTAGGAAACAAGGCACAGGGTTACGACTTCTGCCTCCGTCCCTGCTCCAGTCTGGTGATAGAAGCCAGTGGATCCTCCTCCCTTGAGTGACAGAGGAAGTCTGTCATTTAAATGCATCAGCCAGGGCTGGGGAGATAGCTCAGTGGTCTAAGCGCCTGCCTGGCAAGTGCACGGACCCAGGTTTGATCCCCAGTATGGTGTGCTGTCCCAACCCACTCCATGCCTAGCTGGTTACCGAAACCGGGCATGACAGTGCACACCTGTAATCCTAGCGCTGGGGAGGGAGGCTGAGACAGGAGGATCACCATGAGTCTTAGCTGCATAGTGAGACTCTATGTTAAATTAATTAATTGTTTTTTTAAAAATTAAATACATCAAACATGTAACACATTAGATTGTGGCACAAGAGAATTTGTCGTCACTTGCTGAGGCCCTGACCATCCATCTGGACACTGAGGCCCGCGCATCACAGTTCTGCGCATTTTGCTTGACCTCTGGTTCTCTACCAGCAAGGTCCACGTTGACCATCTCACAGTGCTGTAAAGTTTCAAGTTTGTTTCCTTGCAGGTCTCAGAGCTGCTGAGGGGAGTCTGGGCCCATGGCCACCCCCATCCTCACAGAGCTGGTGTGGCCCGGCCCTGTGCAGCACCCTGGTCCCTCCCTGTGGTGAGAAGCAGGTCAAGCTGGGAGACCTTGGCAGCCAGGTGAGGTCTCAGCACAGCCCCCATCTGCCCCACGTGGCACCTTTGCCCACATTCTCGCTCCTGAGTGGCACCACTTCTTGTCACAGACTAGCATGGCTCTGGACAGAAACCAGCCAGGGCTGGTGCAGCTCAATATTGGAGCAGTCGGGCTCTAACAACCTCAGAGCCAGAACTGAAACGAAAAACCCACAATGAAAACACACCAGCTGGGGCCGGCGAGATGGTTCAGTGGTCTAAAGCGCCTGCTTGGGAGGGCTCAGGCAACTGCAGGGACTGCGGTTGGATTCCCGGCACCACATGCTGCGCCAGCGCCACCACCAGGGCAGGCTGAGCCAGCCACAAAATGAATAAATAAAGAAACAAACAAACACAACAAGCAAATAACTAAATAAATAAAATTTAAAAAAAAAAAAAAGAAAACACACCAGGTGTATTATTATTAACAGAAAGATGGTCTACAGGGCCACTGTTCTAACAATTGAGGCTGCCATGTATGCTCATTTTATTTTTTAAATGTTTCTGGGACATGGTACAAGATTTCACCATGCAGCTCAGACTCATAGTGATCCTCTGTCTTCAGCCTCCTGAGCTCTGTGATTATAGGTGTGCACCACCATGCCTGGTCTCGGTGGCTGGCTCAGTGCGCCCAGGGGCAGGGCCAGTGCAGCCTGTGGTGCCGGGCATTAAATCCTGGCCTCTGTGCTTGCCTACATAGGCATTTAGTCCATTGAGCTATCTCGCTGGCCCATGCGTGTTCATTGTTTCTCACTATTTTCCATCATTCTTTCCTTTCTGGTGCTGGGGACCGAACAAAGGCTTCCCACTGAAGAAGAAATGGCATCTCACTGAGGTGCTAAGCTGCCTCAGTCTGGCTTGAACTCAAGACTCTTTGGCCTCACCCTCCCAGAGTGCCTAGTGGGATGGCTCACAAGTGACTGCATTCAACCCCCGGCCAGCTGTCTTGGGTGTCACTTGGATGGGTTCAAGTAACCTTGCATTGAAAAACTAGGCAAAGAGTAGGGAGGTATGTCTACACTGATTAATTCAGACTTTCTTTCATTTATTCTAATTCCTGAAACACCACAATATGACAATATTTCTGTTAAGTAGAGATGACATAAGGATACGGGAGGATGCCCAGAGGTTATATGTGAACACTGCACCATTTCACATGGGGGACTTGAACGTGCATGGATTCAGGTCTGGGAGCAGAGGTCCTAGAACCACTCACCCACGAGGAGGCCTGTGTTTAGCAATCCTGTCTGCATAGCAGTTAATCTATTCCGTTACTTGGCCACATGCTTAGCAACGGTCAGTCTCAGATGGAAAATAATAAATTGCACTGTTCAACTCAGTCACCCTTAGACCCAGGCCTCTTCGTGAGGGGACCCTCCCTCCCACAAACTGACCGAAGAACACATGCACAAGTGCTCAGCAAGGTAAGTATCTGCTTTTATGACGGCCCTGAGGGTCCTATGACTTGTGCCTACTGTCGTGGGTTTTACTGCCATGGGGTCCCAATACCGCCAGGGTTGGTGGGCTGTGCTCTTACCAGGGCAGGAGGTGTGCAGGGCTATGGTGCTCGGTGAGGATTTCTGTGTAGAGCCATACAAGACAACTTAGCTTGGCGAAGCCCTCATCTTTTATTACCTACTCTTCAGTGCTTTTAACTCTCTACTCCCTTTTTCTGTCTTCAATCCATTTTCTAAAGCTTTGCAAGCACAGCTTCAGTCCCATCAAGTCCTCATTTGAAACTTGTCAATGGCTTCACTTGCTCCAGTTGGTGTCACCTTGTCTCTCGTATGTCCACATCTCCTGACATGATGCTCCTGCAGTGTCCTTCTCTGGACTCCTGAAGCGATCCAGTCTTGGGGCCTTGGGCCTGCTCATGTACTGTCACTTCCTGTCTGGAGCACTTTCTGGTGAACATGTCCTGTTCCACTAACTCCTCCCTCTCCTCAGTGCTATGGGAAAGCCTTCCTGATCAGGGATGAGTTACTCGGTCACCTAATAACCTTGGAATTCCCAAAAATACTCTGGAGACCTTCAGGAGTTCAGTTTTAATTGTGTAGCATTTTTTTCCAATAGTTATCTCACATATTTCTTCCTTGCAGACTAAAAGCTCCAAGAGAGCAAGATTTCCTTAGGGCTGTCAGTTCTAAAGTCAATGTCTGGCACAAAGAGTGCACTTGATCTTTCTTGGATTGAATAATAATTGTGTTGCTTAATAATACTACCCTTGTATCAAGGACAGAGGGCTGGGAGGAGTGAGTGAGGAATGCTGCTAACCAACTGCATAATCTCTGGCATATTCAGGATCATTTTATATTTTAGTTAAAGATGTTGATTTCTTTTATTTTTACTTTTTATGTATTTGGTACAGTGTCCGTAGGGTCTGCGGGGTCTCACTATGTAGGCTGGACTCATAGTGATCCTCCTGTTTTCAGCCTCCCAAGCGGTGAGATTATAGACACACACTACCACATCCAATCTCAGTTACCATCTCAGCACGCCTGGGGGGCAGTGCCAGCACAGCAGACTGGGGAGCAAAGGCAGCTGCTGAGCTCTGCCTAATCAGGCTCTTTAGTCTGCTGAGCTATCTGGCTGGCCCAATAATTTCTGTTAAATCACTATCATACAGATCTGTTACAATGACCAGTTGAAATTACAGTATATGTATACACATTGAATAAAGATATTGTAATTCATGGTAAATGTGTATGACCATATTGTTGAGTATATGGGTAGAACCAGTTTGGAAGGAATATGTGTATCAGGGTAAGATACCAGTAAACTGGACTCATGAGTTTAAACAGTACTGGATTATTAAGTAGTCCAGGGAAGCGGCAAGTTAGCAAATTTGGGGGCAGGTTGTAATGACTGGGTCATTTGTTTCTGTTTCATTGTTTTCTGTGACTACCTTTTTCTGAGCCCCACAGCACAAAAAGTGTAGCTGAGTATTAAAATGGGAAGAAACTTTCCCAGATGCTCTAGTGCAGAGGTCTTCTTGGTCAGAGTTGCATCACATTTCTTGTTTAAACCATCTTTAGGCCAAAGAACAAGACTGTTGGACTAGAAGGTAGCTCAGTAGAATAAGTGTTTACCTGCAAGCACAACGTCCTGAGTTCAATCCCAGGTACTGAAAAATAAAATAAAATAAATAAATAAGATCTTGAAGAACAGGACCGTTGTGGTTGAGGGCTTCTGTCCTTGGTTTGTAGTGGCCCCTGTCTTGCCTGACACAGGGATTCATGAAAAAGGTACATAATGGGAACACATTGTAACTGATTTTGGAAGAAGGAGAAGGAGAAGAAGAAGAATGAGGAGGAGGAGGAGGAGGACAAGAAGAAGAAGAGAAGAAGAAGAAGAAGAAGAAGAAGAAGAAGAAGAAGAAGAAGAAGAAGAAGAAGAAGAGGAGGAGGAGGAGGAGGAGGAGGAGGAGGAGGAGGAAGAGGAAGAGGAAGAAGAAAAAGAGGTGAAGGGATAGATATTGGTAGGCAACCAACAGCATCTTCTAAGCATCACATCAAATATATATAGGGAAAATGTACTTTAAAAACTATTTCCTATTGGTGGAAACTGGAAGATCTAAGTCAGAGATAGAATGAGCAGATGGAATGTCACACAGTGCTGTGGAAGACAGTGTTAGAATTATTAGATGATCTCATTAGTAAGCTAGCCCGTGCTGCTGGGTAGCAATGAAGAAATCATCTTTACTGTGTAGGGAAGACACACAGTACCTTTTACCTTTTATATGGTAAAAGGTCAGTGTCACACAGGGCTCCATACATGGTGACAGCTGACAAGGGTGGCACTATATTCTCCTCTCCCTCCAGGGCTCATGCAAATTTAGTGAGCTGACAGAAGCCTGACTTTTTGCTGAGAGGGTATGGTTTGGAGTCTGTTGCAGACAGCTTTGGAGTACCAATTGCAGTTGATTCTCCCCTCAAAACTTATTTACTCTCTATGCTGTACTAAGCAGAATATATAAATAATATATACAGTTTTTCTTAATAAATAGATTAAATTTTATAAAGCTATAAGGTGCACACCGCCACACCCAGTCTCAATCACTTTCAGCGAACCCTGGGGGCGGGGCTGGCATTACACACTGAGGATCGACTCCCGGCCGCTGAGCTCTTCCTATGCAGGCACTTTAATCCGCTGACCTAGCTGGCTGGCCTAAAAAATATTTTGAAGCAATTCCAAATTAAAGTGAAAAGATATAGCCAGAGAGCAAAAGAAATGGAAACACAAACAATAGTTTTTATATTATTATAGCTTTGGACAGATGGCTCTTCTGTCAGACCCTTCAGGACACAGACATTGTATGGATCAATAGGTGCAAAGGCTGAGCAAAAGGCGGTGTTAAGCACCAAGGGGCGGGTGTGCTGGCCCCAGTCATCCACTCTCCCTGCTCTTTGCCTATGCCAATGTTCTCTGTCCTCATCCTGTGGAGTTTATCCTTATTTTGCTTTGCCTTCACAAAAGACAGGGCAAGTTTGTTCCTACTAAACAGCACACATTGTTGGATAGATGAAAGGCACCAGTGAGATATCCTCCCCCAATGGTGAACCTTTGAGAACTTTTAGTGACAGTACCTGATTGGCTGTGGCGAGCGCGTGACTGGCTGCAGCGAGTGCGTGACTAGCTGTGGCGGCTGGTCATCGCTGCCCTGAGCTATAATGAATCCTTGCTAGGAGCCCAACCAACTTGACACATTAGTGAGGCAGGATAAGGTTGAGGGCATGAGGTATTCCCAGGACACAGAGCCCTCTCCTAATTCTGTGAACTAATTCACTGATGCCTCAGTTCACGAACTTAATTCTTTTTCACAATTCTGCCTACAAACTGAATTGGATGAAAACTTGAGTCAAATTCAGTGGTTAGGTTCAATGTTGACCTCATGGGGAAATTTGCTTTGGCGAACTGAGGTACCACTCTATCAGGTAAATACTGAGCAATGCCAAAAAGAGAAACGCTTTTGCTGCAGACAATTTATTCTCTCCACAGTGCCCAGAACTTATTAAAAGGTCTTACTGAGATATAATTTACATTTCATATAATTTAGTGGTTTTCGACGTAACCACAAAGTTCTGCATCCATGGCTATTATCTAATTTTAAAACAAGTTCAACAAATTCAGAATAATTTAGTGCCCTGCTCCACAAAGTCCTGTGCTTATTGTCAGTTATTCCCGACCTCCCCCGTCCCTGACAACGACTGACCTGCTTTGTCTGTTCTGACCATTTCACATAAATAGTCTCATGCACGTGGCTCTTCATGGCTGCCCACTTTCACTTAGTGTAATGCTTTCATCCCTGCTACAGTAGAGGCTAGTTTTTCATTTCTCTTTTATAGCAAATATGTGGATTTTTTTCATTTTGTTTATCCAGTTATTGGTGTTGGCTGTGTAGGTTTTCCAATTTGGGCTGTTAAATTCAATGCTGCTATGAATATCTGGGAAATTTCATTTTTCTGGAGTGTATACTTATGAGTGAAAGTTGTGGATTCAACCATACTCTGTTTTTAAGCTTCTGAGGAAACAACTGGTGGATTCCAAGGCATTACGTTCCCACGGTTGTGTATGTCTCTGTTTCCATACAATCACCCCACATCTGTTTTTATCTCTTTGAGTGCAACCATCCTAATGACTATGAAGTTGTCTATATTTCATTGTAATGTTTTTAAAGAGAATAAAAAATGATAAAAATGGTATAGCATTTCAAAACAAGACAGAAAATTAACCATGGTTATTATATTACATATTGATATCTTAAAGTAGTTGCTCAGACTATCAGCTATAGGCATGTAAAATTGATCAAACAATGTAAGCACTAACTGCCCCTTTCAGTAAATGAAAATAAATTAGCAGCACAATTATCTTAGCTACCTTGTGTGTGTATCTCTCTCTATATATATTTTCCTTACTTCTTTTCTCCTTTCCCCATCCCAGTTTTTTCTTTTTTGAATCAACTGATACTGGGCTGTTCAGAATTTATATCTCTTCATTCATCTTTGGAAATTCATGTTTGTAAGAATTTGTCCAATTTTTCTGTGTTTTCCATCCTCTAAAAATATGGATTTTCAAAATAGGTATTAATGATTTCTGAATTCCCACAAGAGCTGTAGTTATATAACCATTTTCATTCCTCATTGCATGAATTTGACTTTTTTTTTTTCAGTACCAGGGATTGAACTCAGGACCTTGTGCTTACCAGCCAAGTACTTATTCTACTGAGCTATCTCCATGGTGATTGCATGAATTCAAGTTTTTTTTCTTTTTTCAGTACTGGGAATTGAACACAGGACCTTGCACTTGCCAGGCATGCTCTTATTCTACTGAGCTATCTCTCCATCCCCTTGAATCTGTTTTTTTTTTTTTTTTTGCTTCTTTTGGTAAGGTTGGCTATTTGTAAGTTTTTTTATTCTTTTAAAAATTCAGTCTTTGGTTTATTGTTTGTATTTTTTCTTAGTCTCCATTGCATTAATTTGTGCTCTGGTCTTTATAAGGACTCTGGGCTTGACTTGCTCTTCTTTTTCTAGAAGCTAGAAGTGCTACATTAAGTTATTTGTTCTCCTTCTGTTTTCCTAAGGTGGGAATTCACAGCTATAAATTTCAGTTTTCAGAACAGCTTTCCTAGAACAGCTTTCATTGCATCCCACATATTCTGCTAAGTTGCTTACATTTTTATTTGGTTGTGGATATTGTTTAATTTCTTCTTTAATTTTATCTCTGACCCACTGTTTGTTCAGGAGGGTGTTATTTAATTTCCATGTGTGTGTGGAGTTTTTGTAGTTTCTTTTGTCAATAATTTCCAATACATGGCACTAAGCTCAGAAAATATACATGGGATAATTTTCACACCTTCGCAACTACTTAAGCATGTTCTGTGGAGTAGTAGTAGTATACGGTTTACTTAACAGAACATCTCCTGTGTGGGTGACTACTCATAGATGAAGAGAATGGGTGACAGCATCCGTTTCAATGGTAGAGATCCTGTTTCTGACCTGGAAGATTGATGCTCAAGGTACATTCAGGTTAAGAACATGAAGACTGTCAAAAAATGAAAGTATAACTTTACCTGTGAAAGCAGATATCAGTGAATGGAAACTGAAAATCTCAGCTCTGCTTCAGAAGCTGGCTCCTTTAGTGCTCACTAAGTGGCCTGCTGAAGTAATTGAAAAGTGTGGAAGAGTGCGACTACTAAAACTCTTACAGAAACTGAGGATGCCAGTCCGCTGTCTCTCAAGGCTTAGAATATGGGGAGAACATCTGTGCTGAAACACTCACATTCCTTTCACTTTCATTACACATGTAAGGAACTTGACTGACATGATACGAGCAATGCTGGCCCAGGAGAGTGGCTACCCAGAGCTGGCACCGTTTGGTTGGGTCAATTCACTGTGAGGACCGACTGGCCTCAAAGAACTGAGACACCCCTCTCGTATCAGTTAACTTGGAAACATCCGACTTGTATTTGTGTTGCTACTTACATGTATAATATTTATTAATCATATTTAATCTTAATAGCTCTCCACTGAGTGTGTAAATTCCAAGAGGAAATTGGTGACTGTCTTCCTCACTGACAATCCTAGAACAATGCCTGAAAAAGTGGTACATAGTGACTGCTTGACAATATTGGTTGACTGGATAAATAAATTAGTTGTGTACTTTCTGTCTTTGGCACGTAAGAAATGCTAGCTGTTACTTTAAAGTGGCAGTCTAGGCTAGGTGCTTTACAGTAAATAACTCAGTTCTCCTAACAACCACAGAAGATGAGAATTAGTATTACACTTGCTTCACAAACAAGGAGAGCCAAGCTCAGATGTGCTCAGAGGCGCACGCCAGGCTGGTAAGCGCCACGCTGCAGTTGGACCCCAGCCGTGCTTGTCTACTAAGCTTGTTCCCTTGTTCTCTGTACTTCTCTGCCTTTGCTACTGAAGAATAAACAATCAAAGCCCTCTGCCCTTTGATCGCTGCCTGGAAACCCCAGAACTGCCAAATGTTACAACTGAACCAGAAGAAGAGTGCCATGGTGCATGAGCCACCGCTACGTGCGCCGTAGCAGACACTCCTTTGAAGTGCGGAGAACAGATATTCAGGGAATAGAGAAAGAAAACCTCGGACTGCTTGAATTTCATATGAAAAGTTGTCAGTTAGCGTTATTGATCCACCCCACATGTAGCAGCTGGTAAAGGGTTTGTTTCAACTTGCTTTTCTCTGGACACCTCAAAGGTTTTCTATACTGTAGTCACAGAATTGAGAAACTCAAGCCCAGCCTTCTGCTGTGTTACTCTAAGAATTCAGACCAATATGCTCTTCTGATAATGGTAGGTTTTTAGGAAGTGGAAAGAGCTTCAAGTAGAGGGGCCTATTGAAGAATTTAAAAAAATAATCACTAAGCCCAAGAGTGAAGAAAAACGTAAAAATCACTGCTGATTTGTGCTTTCGATGCTTGGGCCCAGGACAACGCTAGGAAGTCATAGGAATTAATTATGGCCAAGAAGCATAGGCTAGATGTACAGATTTAAAAGAAATTAGACTAGAACTTTAAAAAATAAATGAGGGTTGGCCAGATAGCTGAGTGGATTAAAGCGCCTGCTTAGGCAGATGCAGGGAACGGGGTTTGATTCCCAGTGTGCCGTGGGGGCCTCCAACCCCAGGGAGCACTGAGATGGTGAATGGGACTGGGTGTAGTGGCGCGTGCCTGTAATCCTAGCCTTGAGAGGCTGAAAACACAGGAGAATTACTATGAGTCTGCTCTGTGTACCGAGATCCTATAGACCCTACACTAAAAGAAAGAAAGGCCACCAGTGAATGAGGATTTTAGTTAAAAACCAAGAACAGTTTTCACCATGAATGCTTACCTGTTTGCAAGGGGTATGTGGAAACATGGAGTTGATACAAGGCTTAAAAAGAAAAAAAAAGCTGAACAGACTTTAAGGAGATGTAGACCTTAAGGCCAGGCAGAACAGTAATCTTTAAGGCTGGTAGGACAGTAGTGTTAGAAGAATGGACTTCCTAGTGACTCTTTTGTCATGTGGAGACACCCAGGGTGCTTACAGTGAGTATAGGATGGCGGTGGAAAGCCAGAGGCCTTGCCCAGCTATTAAAGTACAAGACTCAACAGTCGGGAGGTTCCCCTGAGCTCATTTCTTCATCTCAGCTGTGTTTGCAAATGGCTAGTCTGACATTCTTGAGGGCATGCTAGGTTCCCACTCCTGCCATTTAGTGTTTATTTTTAGTGCACTATGGCTGGGGATGGTTGCTCCTTGCATCTTGTGCTGACCAGGACAGCTTACATCCTCCATTATATAGACATTGATAGCCCATTGGGCAAGTGGAGTCAAAGTTAGAGACTGGTGTTAGCCTATGAGGAGAGAGAAGGTCTTCTCTTCTGCTTGAGAAGAACAGAATGTAAATCTGGAGCTGCTGGTAGCCATTTTGTTGATTGAGAAGAAGAGAAGGTAAGTCTAAAGTTGCTGGCAGCCATGTTGTTCTGCTTTGGCACCATGATGGGGTGGTTTCATGGAGTGGGTCCAGGCCAGAGCCAGCAGTTGGACTGGGGAGAGGCTGGTCGGCTGTAGGATGAGCCCAGAGACCCAGCTGTATGTGCTCTGCGTGATCCTTGTTCTTTGACAAGAAGTTAATGAGTAAATGCCCTCACTATGCTTTTTTTTTTTTTTTTTTTTTTACAACATCAATTTACCTTGAATATTCTGTTCTTTTCAACCAAAGCACACCATCTGATGGCATGAGATGATGTTTAATTTGCTTAACCCCCATTGCTTCTCCAGCCCAATGTCTGCATGTACATCTGTGCTGTTTAGCGTTATGTTTTAACAGTGTATCATTTGCTGTAGGTTTCCTCTCAGACATATTATTCTTTCTAAGTTTTTGGGGTCGGGCCTTTTATTTGAAAAAAAATGATAAAGTGTAGGAGTATCTCAGACATAATTTTATTCTGTACAGCTTTTTATTTAGTTGTAAATTGAATAATTTTTTTTTTAGTTTTAGATCTCAGATAAATTAAGGTCTGTGGTAGTCTTATAGAGAGAAATCCATAAATACATGGATAATTTGTTTGTTCTTATTAAGTAAAATAACATTTTATTCTTTATTTGGGAAGGAATACATTATTATTGAAAAACTAACTTTTGCTTACTTTTTTTGTTTGTTTGTTCTTTTGTCCAAACAAAAGAAAAGATTTTTACCTTCCTTAGCAATTTTTTGTTGCTTAAGTCAAAAGAGTGTTTGTTA
>PVKN010036920.1:0-11343 GCA_004027915.1 Capromys pilorides
GGAATGTTGACTGGTGCAACCATCATGGAAAGCAATGTAGAGACTCCTTAAAAAACTAGAACTAGAAATCCCTTTCGATCCAGCTATCCCCCTCCTGGGAATTTTTCCAGAAGAAGTGAAAACATCATATCATAGTGATATCTGTGCACCTGTGTTCATAGCAGCACAATTTGTGATAGTCAAATCTTTGAAAGGACCTAAATGCCCATCATCTGAAGAATGGTTGAAAAAGATGTGATATTTTTATTATGGAATATTACTCAGCTACTCAGCTATTAAGAATGATAAACTGGAAGACTTCATATATATATATATATATGTATATATATATGTATATATATACATATATATATGTATCTATATACATATATATATATATATATATATATACATATATGGATCTATCTTGAACTTATACTCATAAGTGAAATAAACCAGACTTACATATGTAAATATTGTTTAGTCTCCCTATTATAAGAACTCTGAAGAAGAAATGAAAATGGAAAGCCATAAAACAGCTTAATGGAAATCAAAGACTTTTGAGTTAAACAATGAAGTGACTGGAAGCAGAAAAGAGGAAACAGCAGAAGCAAAACTATGCACTTATGTACCTAGGATGAATTAGATAATGGTCATAAGAAACTTCAAAAGGTTTTCACTTTGATGATAGCAATGGACAACACTAAACTATGCTTGAAATGGCTGTCATCCTGATCTTTTAGATGTGTGCTGCTTCTAATGTAATTTCAGTTACTGGTATACTCGCTCTTAAGTAAATGGTTGGTTTACAAGAAAACAAACAAGGGTATTAAATGAGAGTAAGAGACTAGACAAAATGACATAGGATTGACAGGCTACAGCTTTGTACATCCTTAGACTGCTAATTGTCTGTGTAAAAATATGTAACTTATTTTGTCACATTCAACCCCTACAGCCAAGAGACAAGAAAATCTGGCTACAGCTCCAGCTGGCAGTAGACCTTG
Source organism: Capromys pilorides (assembly GCA_004027915.1). Classification (NCBI taxonomy): domain Eukaryota; kingdom Metazoa; phylum Chordata; class Mammalia; order Rodentia; family Capromyidae; genus Capromys; species Capromys pilorides. The sequence goes on from PVKN010036920.1 coordinate 984, forward strand.
GCATCATATACATGGTGCTGGTTTTAGGTGCAGGTTTATTTAGGTGAGCTAAATAAACCTATCCTTCTTTAATTTTGGGCAGAAGGCAAGAGTTCTGAGGTTAAGGCTTCCACCCAGATTTCAGAAGGCACAGGAGGCCAGGCAGTGTGTCCCTGGAAGGGCAATGTGTGAAGCAGAGAGTGAGAGGCCTAACATGCAGTTGAAACTGTAAGGAAGGAGAAAAGCAGACCTAAGAGTGAATCCATGGGAGCTACCACCAAAAGTCATAGGGGCAGAGCCATGTAAGTTGTTTTAGGCTCACAACTCTCACCAATTATTCTGCATGTTCCACTTGGAACTTAATGTTTGCCCTTCTGGATTTTGGACTTGCTTTGGTTCCAATGCTTTGTATTTCCCTGTTCATATCTTTCGGAATAGTAGTGTTTAAATTGTGTCATTGAATGTTGAAAGTGTTTAGCTTTTCATTTGTACAGGTGCTCACAGCCAAGAGTTTTCCTTAGATCTTGGAGGAGACTTGGGATTTGGACTTTTTAGCAATGTTTGAACTTTTGGGACTTCAGCAACTGTTAGAGATGAATTAAAATGCCTTTGGCATAAGGGATGTGCGTGAGACTATTGGAATCCAGGAGTGGGATGCTATGGTTTGTGTATAGTTGTCTCCCAAAAGCCTCATGCAGTCATATGGTGGCTTCTAGAGTTTGTGATTAATTCTTGATCCAGTGGTGGGATTATCGGTGTTCTATTCCAGCCCTGGAGTGTGTAATCTGAATTACAGTGTAAGGAGGGGAAAGAACTTGCTAACTGCTGCAGCAGCTTCCCCTCCCTTGGCTCTTTGCTGTTTTCTGCTGCCATGAGCTATTGCCCTCTGTCATGCTCCACTCTGGCTTGGATCCAGCTGAGTATGATCTGAAACCTCCACAAACTGTGAGCTAAATAAATCTATCCTTCCTTAATTTTGAGTGTTGGATAGTTTGTCTCAGCAAGGAGAGAAAAGTAACCAAGACAAATGTAAATTGAGAATTCATAGGATTCATTTAGCTTATTTAATGTTTAAATCTTTCTGTTGTTCTTGATGTTTGCAAATTTCCAAAACAAGGAAAAAAATTATGACAGTTCTCTGTTCTATGACATTGAGTTCAAATCTCTTGTCTGGCTCTTGCCAATGGTGGCACTGTGTCTGTCCGTCCAAGCTTATTTTTTACTGCTTCCCACTGAGCCTTGTGGTGTAACTGATTTAATTTCCTCACTGTCCCTCACTGATGCCAGATCATCAAGTTTTTGATGCTTTTGATTATATTTCCCCTCACTAAAATGACCTGTATCCTCCCTTGCTAGCCCTATGGCTCCTCCATCTAGTTTCTGCTGAGCTTAGTCCTCTGTCTGGTCCATGATGACTGCCTGGTGTACTTAGAGAGGTAACAGAGATGCTTGCTTCACATTGTTTCCCTCTAAGTTTATATTTATTATCCAGTTTTACTTAATTGCAGACCTACTCTCATGATTCTTTGTGTTACTCGAGTAATATTGTATAGGTGATGATCAATAAATTCTGTCTGCTTGATTATTTATAATCATTGTTATAAGCTTAATTATTGAGTGAATCAGTAGTGTTTTCTTCATGCCACATTGTAGTACATGCTCTGCCATGATCATGGTGTCTGACTCAAGGGAGATTTTCACTAATTTCTGCATGTTATATCTACTGAGCAGATTAGACTTCCAATTATGTTCTAGAAAAAATAAACATCTTATAAATTTACTACTAGCATTTAAAAATTTTTATTGTTGTTAGTACATTCCTGCAGTGTGATCATATAATGTTCACATGCATCATTAGGAATTGGTAACTACACATAACACATCTTAATTATTTTTTCCTCTGGTTTCCTTTTCCTCTCCTTTCACCCCTTGGTCCCTTTCCTTTATGCTAAATATTGATCTTCCTGCTTCCTGTTATCTATACTTTATTTTGCTTTTTAATTTATATAGTTTCAAATTTAGAAGCACTTCTTGTGTCTAGAAAGGATGCTTATCTGTGCCTATTATGAAATGAAGGATAGAGTGTGTACTAATTTCTTTTGGTGTTTAGTTTCATCTAGGTCACAATTCTATCATCTTGTGTAGATATTTGCTTTCATGGAGGGTCTGATTCTGGGTCTGTTTTAAAAAATATAAGGGTAGAAAAGTGGCATGCCAGGCTACAAAGGGTAATGTTTCACTGCATCCAGGGGTTTATTTTGTTTTCTCAATCATTTTCCCACTATACTGGCTTCTCTCAGTCAAACTGGAACATTCTGAAACATCAGAGAGTGATGTGTGGCTGGTCAGGCCAGGAGCATTAAGGGTGAAAAACTCAAAGAGATGGAAATTGTATATTTCCTGTGCTTCTACTCTGCAATGGCTGTTGACCATTGGTGACCTTTGATCAGGAGACTAGTTTTAGAAGAACTAGTCTGGCTGTTAGCTTGTGAATAGACTCATTGGATAGAGAAGCCAAGAGTCCAGGAAGGGGCTCACTGCTGTCATCCAGCTAAGAGATGTCATGGGTCTGTGATAGGGTAAGGGTGATATTTTTGTGATTGAGCCAACAGGATTTCCATATGTAAACTTTAAGGAAGGGGACCGGGTAAGAACATCCGGTACATTTCTTATACAAAGGAGGTTACAACGTCAGTGGGTCCATTGATTGGAGGGCTGAGTCATAAACTTCCAATTCTGGTACATAAACCCTGTGATATAAACTGACGTAAACTTCCGATTCTGTTACCAAATTATTTTTTCCTCTACTGAGGTTTGGCATATTTTTCTTTTTAAATTGCCCAATTTTCTCTAAATTGTAATGTAGCTATTTTAATCATAGTGTACCATGATTGCTTGCTGAGGTCATCAAATCACAGCTCGCAGGGTGAACGTTAGAAAAACATCTTTGAGTTTGATTTGTTTTCTACCTGTTGTTTTCCCAGGATGTCATATTCAACTTTCTGTACTTTTAGGATGTTTATTTTTCAGATTTACTCATAAAATAGTGGCTAATTTTCTTCTTAATATTCTGTACAGTATCGACTATTGTGAAGGTTCTGTTTTGCAGATGATGCTGTGGATTATAAGTGGAGATCATAATTATTATTATTGTATTTTAAGGAAGGGTCTACAGGGTGTTCAGGGTCTCACCAGATCAGACTTGGAATAATCCACCTGTTTACAGCCTCCCAACAGCTGGGATTACAGGTGTGTGCCACCACACCCAGTCTCAATTACTGCCTCATCCTGTCCCAAGGGTAGGGCTGGCACTGGAGGCCCTGGGATTGAACCCCTGGTCCCTGTGCCTGCGTTCAGGTGCTTTAATCAGCTAAACTACTTGGCCAGCCTGGAAATGGAGATTATTATTCAGAAGAAAAATGTGGAATAAGAAATGGGAGTCCTGGTTGACAAACATGGCCACCTTTTCCAGAAAAGGAAGCCAGTAAACTCTATTATCAGAAAAATTAATATTTATAATCAGTGAAACACATTCTTTTTCTTTTTTGTGTGAAAACCCTTCTCCTGTCAAGGAGAAAATATTTGGCTCAGTCCCCCACAGCTGATGGGATTGGGAAGAGTGCACAGCCAGAATCTGGTCATCAGCTTACAAGAACTGCTCAGAACAAAATCCATTCCACACATGGAGAATGTGGACCCACACAATTAGCCTTTGGTGCAAGGAAGTACAGAGACAATTAAGTCGTGAGTGGAGACTATGAAGTCCACTAGTTCGAGGGAAGTCATGGTGGGCCATGGTGGACCCTGAGCGGACACATGCAACCAGCTAGATGAAAACTATTTTGTAGAAAGAGAGTGAACAAAAGAGTAACAGAAACCAATGGAGAAAGAAACTGAGTCCTGTGGATAACTGAGGTCGTTGATGAAAATGAAGGAGATTATTTCTGCATTCCTGGGTTGTGTATGCCTGCACTTGTGCAAGGGCTATGTGTCATGACTGGCTCCTGTCTAGTCATTCCCATGTAGATCCTGATAATAAACTCTTGTTCTCTGAAGGAACATGGAGATTTTTCAGTCTTCCTGATTAGCACGTCTAGTGCTCATTGAAAACAGTACTTCTTTTGGTCAAATTCATTGATTTTATTGATTAGGGCAGGAAATATAAACAACATATCAGAAACATGTTTTTGAATATAATTCTACTGACATGAAGGACAAGAGGAAATTTATTCTCTAGACACAAACAAGAACCAAGGGAACAGAACACAGAAGTTGTTCTGTCTTATCTGATCAAGCATTACCCAATATACAGAGAATTATACTGATGATTGACTATGATTATGGATTGAAATAATGTTTACTGAGCAAAATCAGATTTATCCTACTCAATAAACCAGAGACTTTAGGAGGAACTGTGCCTTTTGTAAGATTTGAGCTCTATTGAATTTCTTTTTTAAGTCAAACTTGGGATATACAGTCTCAGGTGTAATGTAGCCATGGTAGAAAAATACTCTGAGACTTCTTGAGTAAGAAGGAAAAAGAACAAGTGGTGAAGAACATGCATGTTCGTTTAAAATCCAATTTTAACACTGGTAGACTATATGTGAGCTATGGGTAAATTCCTTAATGAAAATGGGAAATACAATTACAAATGTATAGTATTATCATTGTGGGCATTAAGAGAAGTGATATATAGAGTTAAGAAAATACAATACTTAACAGTCAATAAAGGTTGAAATGAATAGTTGTGATGGGGGTGATACTTGTTGCAGTTGTTTTAATTGGTATTTGTTAGATGGTATCGTCCTTTTATGGTGTAGGGACCAAATCTGGCCCATATCTGAAGTTATTCTGTAAATAAAGTTTTGTTGGAACAGTCTTGTCATACTACTTGCTTATTGTTGAGGGCTACTTTCTCTTTGTGACATCACAGTTGAATGATTGTGACAGGCTGCATGGACCTCAGAACCTATAACTATTCATCTCTTTACACAAGAAAATATTTCTGACCATTATCAAGGTGCACATAGGAAACAGTGCTTAAGAGTCACACAGGTCTGCATTTGGATTCTGTGCCTTGTCTTGGTAAAAGTTGTCTAATTTCCTTCTAAGAAACACTTTCTTGAAGTGAAGCACAATGCAAAGCATTGTGCATATAATTATATGATAATTATATACCTGAAGGGTCTTAGCACAAAAGCATTGCTCAGTAAATATTGATGTGTTCTTCTACATTTCTTCTTCTAGTATCCTTCCCTTCCCATCATAGTAGGGGAGATTGCTCTGGGCTTGATTTCACTATTTCCAAAATGTGAAAACAGTGTTAATTTGAGCTTTCTGCGCATACTACTACCTATCTACAAGTAGCTAGCTGAACTTTGCCTGAATTCTTAGAATCAAGTAGGACCACTGACTGCCATTAGCTGTGTAAACTGTTATTTAGTTCAAATAAAAGGCTTATCAAAGGATAATTAGTTTGTCTTTTGAAGTCATTAAATTTATTGAAGTAGTACACTACATACACCTAGTAGCTCAATAATTTATTTATTATACTTAGTGCAGATATAATTTAATATTTGTATTATATTCATGATTCTAATTATTATTATTATTTTTTTTTTGTGGAATCAGAGATTGAACTTAGGCCCTTGGGCTTGCCAGGCAAGCACTTATTCTACTGATCCATCTCTCCAGGCCCTTCATGATTCTAATTCTAAGTTTGACAAGATTTATTATTTTGAGTAGACCTTGTGAGTTTCTGGATAAGGCTAAGTCTATGCAGCAGATGGATACAGAGTCAAGTGGTAGTTGTAGCTTTCATGTTCTACTGCATAGAAACACAGCAATGAATTAATCATAGTAAAGCTTTTGCTCGACTTTATTGAAAAACTGGCTAACGCATGTTTGCATGTAGATCATTCTTCTTGCTCTTGAGTCTTAAGAATGCTCAATTGTCTTACTTTTGTCATAGTCACAATCATCCAGGAATAGCTAAGAGTGTGTATTTTCTTTCTAATTCAGAAAATGTCCTATCATCTCATTTCTACAAATTAAACACCAAGCAGCTTTGTCCTCTTTTCAGAGTTTGAAAGAGAGCAATTATTAAAGGTATAAATAGCAAAAAATTTAGTTTTGGTTCTATTGTTTATTTGTCATTTATTTTATCCTTCTTGTAAAATTGCTTCTTGGTGTACTTGGCCATGCTGACTTAATTCCATGCTTTTATATACTGTTATTTATATGCTCCATTGAGAACCTGGGTCTTGAGATGCAGAACTTTTAATACTGAAGCCTGGAAACAGAGACATTGAATATTCTACTTCATTTTTTCTCCATTACAGCTAACCTCTAACTTTTACACTTGAACACTTTTTTAAGGTTTTATGCTCTATTACAGTTGCTCATGAGGGCTACTCTATGGCCCACATTGGAAGTGAGGGAACTAAATGAAAGTGACAAAGCAGGAAATGGGGAGGTGGAGAGATATGAAAGCTAGACTGGAAGAGAATTCAAATTGACTGGAGAAAGATCAAGATTCCTCCATACTAACAGCCTGGACTGAAATCATGGGGCAGTGGATTACATTTAGAGGTGGTAGGGAGCACATAGAAAATGATATGTAAGATATAGATAGAGGATACATAGATACAGTACAGGTGATAGATAGGCAGGCAGACAAACAGACAGATAGACACATAGACACACAGGCAGACAGATACACAGACAGACAGGCATAGATGATGAGAGATAATAGACAGATTTGGATTCAAGAAAGATCTGTGGAAAATGATTCAAAAATCTCTAGCTTTAAAGGTGAATAAACAATTATGTACTGAGGACAAAAATCAAGTCCAGGTAGGAAAATGAATGGCATTATTTTCTTGGTATTTTCCATTTTCTCAGGCTTATATTTTAAACAGTATTCAGACTTTAGAACCTTATGTACACTTTGTGTTTCTCCATGATTCATGATTATATATCACAATCCAAACAATGAGAAAGTCTACTGCAGCATTAACAGAAGTCATGGGAGAAATGTCAGGAATATTTTTTGACTATGGAAATTCAGATGAGATGTAATGAACACATACCATGAGTAAAGTTGTGCTGTGAGCCTTCCACATTATATCACCAACTTGGCTTTCATTAGCAGTACCATAACGCCAGCCAGTACCTTACCCTATTTAACAATGGTTTTAATTAGAAAGTCATTCCTCTCATTGTCAATGTGAGTGGTATCAGACAGATACACACACTCCTAGGCACATGTGCTCCAGTGAATCCAGATCCCTGAGGTAGGCAGATGACAGACACATTTTCTTATCAATAAACTAACTTTTACTTGGCAATCCCAGTTCTAATGTGATCAGAAGCAGACTGAAGATTATGAGCGGTAGGGCTTGAAAGTCCCTGGGCATTCAAAGGTCTACCAGAACATTAGCATCCAAAAGCAATTATAGTGTCAGCTGCAGAAAGGATCTGTTTTCCTTTTTTCATTCTCTTCCTCCGGAGCTGCTGCCGTGACCAACAGGACTCAAACTGGAGTCTTTGCTGGGCTCTTCCTTGGGCTTCAAGACTATCAGGTTGCAGGACTGTGGCCAGCTCCCTAGAAGTACAGGAAGTGCCTGCGAGGCCAGCAGCCCAAGTGTGAACACTTGTAAGTGGCCCACATTGCTCTGCTTCTCTGTAGTGTCAAGAGTGATGAGCACACCAACGTTAGTGGGGAGCATCGCTCCACGAGGCAGCATCTTAGATGGTACCATTATGCGCGCGCGCGCGTGTGTGTGTGTGTGTGTGTGTGTGTGTGTGTGTGTGTGTCTGTATGTATGTATGTGAGTATGTGTTAATTTACCGACATATTAATGGGACTAATAAAGTTAGAAGAAACATAGAGATTTATTAGAGTATCAATGATTGATGGAAAATATCGGTTCCCTGTTAAGTCTCAGGCATTTGACATTCAGAAAACAGTGATGTTAAGCTCAAATGCCTATGTTATAGCGTAATAATGTCACTAAGATTCTCTTCTGAAGGGTTAACAATTTATGCTTGCAGACCAAAAAATTTGAGACAAAGAAGGGCCACAAGGATAGCTAATATTTTGGCCCTAGCCCTTCAAGGTCAGTGAGGACTCAGGACATAAGAGAACCTGTACTGTAACATTCTATAACTCAGTGGTGTTCCAAATTTTCTGTTCAAGGAGATTATGGGGCCACACAGGAAAGGGATAAACAATGTATAGTGTGCCTAAGGAGAGTCACCTAGAGAAAAAACATTATCTCAGGCTTCCACAGAGGGCAAACTGGTCAAGCAATGGTCGTGACTCATTCAGACATCTGACACTAACAAAAGTTCTACAAAATGCTGTGCATAGTTTCAGGGTAAATCCTGAAGGGATTTGACTGACCTTATCAGATATGAAAGTTTCATGTTTTGTTATGTAGGTCTTGCTTTAACTTCTCCTTAATCACCCAGTAGAAAAGTTTAACCTCAAGGAATAAAAAGTAAAGCCAGATTAGTATGCTGAACTATGAAAGGCTCATGTCAGCAGCTTCCGACATTGCCAGTTCTGCTGATAACCCACTACTATTATGGAATATTGGACTATACATACAACTATTTTCTTTTAGCTTAATTAGAAGAAATATTTGTACCAATAGTCTTCAGGAAACTTATGTCTGCATTTTGTGCTCTGAGCAACTACTATGAAGACAGCAATAAACATTGTATTGATTACTGTGGCTGTCCTGCTGATGGGTTTTGAAACTCATTGCTATTTCTTGTTGAAATTAATAAAATAAAAATAAAATAAAATACAAACTTATACTAAAAAATAAAGTTAGAAGACTTAGCAACATAAGCCTGATTTTTGTAAAGAGGATTGCATAACCTTTCCCCCAAATATCTAATTTCATTTTTTAAAAACTAATTTTATCCTAAAATCTGCTAATTTTTTCATGTCTTATGTGCAACACACACGCCATGGAGCCCCACTAACAAACCTATTGACAGATTGGAGCTTGCTGCATTGATTCTCCAGCCCAGTGTCAATGTACTGTAGTCACACTCTCAGCACCTCTTATACCATGCAGTTTTCTGTTTCCCCTAATTCTATCTGCTTCCCAGGTTTAACTCCAACACAAATGTCTGCTATTAGGGCTACCCAGATATACTAAGATGATATGAATAATGGCATATATAGCTCTTTAATTTGTAAAATGTAGGACAGAAAGTACAAAATATACCGTGCTCTAGAAGACAGAATAAACACCATTGTAGAATCTCATAATCTTAATTATAAATAAAAACTTAAGTGACCTTGGCTCAATATCAACAAAAGTCTAGCTTTTAATGAATTTAGAACTCTGCAACATGAACTCTGTATTTGAACTTTTAAAATTTAGAGAAATTGAAAAATAGTGGGAGCAATTGTTCTTCAGAAAACCTGGAGGATTAAAAAGAAGTAACTCAGTGTCATACATTGTAGAAAAAAAACAAAAACAAAAACAAAAACAAAAAAACAGCAAATAAAACTACAAAGGATAGGCCAACTGTGAGAAAAATGCTATTGTAAGGAACATTTGTGCTGGTATCTATGTCTTGGCCTCACATCTACGAAACTCCTTAGGTCATTAATAATTTGTTTATCTCATGATTTCTGTATAGATGTTAAAGTTATCATTTACTTGAAATTTACCTGGAAAATTTAAGAGAAAGTGGAGGCTCTGAATTCCAGAATGCTTCTATTACATTAAGCTATGCCTTGCTTGGTTCATTGGTCCTGATTGGGCCCTGCAGCATCCAGATAGGCCTCCAGCTAGCAGAGACTTCTGGTGAAAGCATTATCTTCAAATCCTTTATCTCACACTAAAGTGAGAAGAAGCTGTGATTTGCACAAAATCGGATAAGAACAGTTGACTAGACCTAGATTTCTTGTCTCATTTTTTTTTTTTTTTTCTGTAGCTGGGTTATGGGAAAAGAAGTTCCAGTTTGGTAAGAAAACGATCCATAATGTTTTGCTCCAGGAGTTCACTGGTGGTAAATACCACAGTAAATAAATAAATAAATAAATAAATAAATAAATAAATAAATAAATAAAATTGGTGTGTATATAATTAAGGGGAAAAAGGGGAAACCATTTGTCTTTGTAAGCTACATGTAACTAATCAGAAATCAACAGAGAAGTTTTGTCTTATTTCATATTTATTGGAACAAATATTCATTGGCCATCAAACTTGAGGAAAAGCTTATAGCATTTTTACCAGTTTAGAATAAAATCTGAAATTTACTGACATTTCTTTTAAAGTCATCATTGTCATGGATTAAACCTCAGTATTGAGCTACAAAATGTAGAAATTATGGAGTGAATAAAGGTACTTGC
>PVKN010036921.1:0-11342 GCA_004027915.1 Capromys pilorides
TGGAATGGACAAATATATAGAAGACATAAACTGCCAAAACAGATTCTAGAACCAGTAAGTCATCTGAACAAATTTTTAACAAGGATTGATTTGGTAAAACAAAAACTACCCATGGTTTCCTTGGTAATTTCTACCCTACCTCACCCCAAATTAAACAATTAGTATTACACTCTTGACAAACTTCCAAAAGTAGAGGAGTGAACACTTCATAGCTCATTTTTTAAAAACTGATATTACCCTCATTCCATAGCACAATAAGGGCGTCACAGAAAGTAAACTACAGATCAGTATCTCTTATCAATATGGATGCTGAAATCTGCATCAAAAACAAGTAAACTGACTCTAGCAATATATAAAAGGGATTACATATCACAACCAAGAGAGATTTATCCCAGGAATATAAAATTGGTTTAACATCCATAAAAAATTTATATAATGCATCATATAAACAAAGGATGAAATCCCATGTGATTATCTTGATACAGAAAAGGTGTCTGGCGGTGGTTGGTACCCCTTCATTATAAAAGTACTAAGCAAACTAAATAGGAGCATGTTCCTTCCCTCTGATAAAGGACATCCACTTGAAAAATGAGCTGACATACTTAAAGTGCTTTCTACTAGGGTAACAAGCATGAGGTATGCACTCATGACTTTCGGGCTCAGTCTTCACTGTGTGGCTCACAATGACCTCTGTCTTGCAACCACTTACCTCAGCCTCCCAAATGCTGGGGTTGTAAGTGCATGCCACCACACCTGGTCTTAGCCCCATGACACCATTCTGGCATTATATTGGAAGTCTTATCCAGAGAAAGTCTAGAAAATGAAAGTCACACAAGTGGGGAAGCAAGAAGTCAGGTGTCTCTATTTGCAGCAGACAACTGTACCAGTCAGTTTTCTTGTAGCTAAGACAATGCCTGACACCTACAATTTAGAGGGGGAGAGGTGTTGTATGTTATTTGTTGGTGCTGCAAGGAGCGACGAGAAGACCCAGTGAAGGTAGCTCAGAGGACTCACTGAAATTCGTTCCTCAGTGAGCCAAGAACCCCTGAAGCAGATCAGCTTTATTTCAGGTAGTCAGTGTGATCTCGTGCATAATCATTTTAGCAAAGGAGGACCACGTGCTTAGTCATGAACATGACCACAATCTCCATTAACTTCCATCCTTTCCCTGTCATCAGTCTCACACAGGGGTCAACCATTAGCAGCATTTCAAGCAAGGGAGAAAGCAACAAACAGCCCACGAGTAAAGCTGCTATCTATGACCTGGAGTCTCGGCTTTCCAGGATTTTCAGCAACAGACCACAGCTGTCCCTGGGCCCCATTCATTACACTCCATTTCTTGAAATGCTAGTTAGGCTACAGAGAGGTGTGATTTGACTCACAGGTCTGAGGAATATCAAGTTGGCTGCACCCATGGTGGGGACATCATGGCAGAGGGTGTGGTAGAGTAGCAGCATAATTCCAGAATGGAAAGGGCGCCAAACAGTGCCTCCAATAACGTCTCCTCCATGACCCAGCTGGACACACCCAAGGAGTGCTTTGTTAATCTTCAAGCCACGTCTTAATGCAACAGAGTCAACATAGGGGGCATAATGGCTACAGTGATTTTACACACAGAAAATCCTAAGGAATCCACTATTAGAGTTAATAAATTCAGCAAAGTTGCAGTATACACGGTAAATATGAGGTATATGTATATATGGTTAGTGTTTAACATTTAAACAGTTTTTACACTAAAAGATACATTGCCCTTAATCCCCCTGGAAGTACCCGCTTCTGTTGGAGCAGGCTCACCCTATTATTCTTGGGTTCTTCTGCAAGTCCTTTTGTGTGGTGTCTTTATGGAGTGTGATCAAAAATAGCATGACTTCTGCTGCCGAGTGCCACCCGACAGAAGGCGGGCTCTTCAAAACATGCTGTGTCCTTACCCAGCTGCTCGCTGGGTGTGGGCTCTGTCCAACCTCCAACGCTGTCGGAGTTGAAGTCACCATGGAAGATAAGCACATTTGAGGCAGCTCAGGACATCGAGGCAGTCAGGACAGCCCAACCAAGACACAAAGAAGAGCTCCCAGGACCGCGTAAGAAAGCAGCAAGAGCTGCACAGCATGCTCAGGGCAGGCAGCGTTTGGAAGGGAATTAATGGCAGCATGGCTTCGATGATAGTAAAAGTTGAAAATGTAAACATTCATGTTTTTGTTACATCTTGTGTAAGTCGTAAATCTTTGTGACCTTGATTTAGGCAGTGACATCAAAAACACAACAGGAGAAAAAAATAGATAATTGACATCAAAGTTGAAAACTTTTGTGCTTTAAAAGGCACCATAAATTAACAAAAAGACAATCCACAGAACAGGAAATGATTTTGGTGAATTATATAGCTGGAAAATGTATTTGCAACAAGAATGCAAAGACAGAAAGCTCAATTTAAAATTGAGCAAAGGATCTGAATGTATAATTCCTTGAAGAAGATACACACGTGGCCAAGACCACACATGCAAAGATGTGAACACCATTAGCCATCAGGTGAATGTGAGTTCAGCCTACACCGAGATGCCATTTCACACCGTTAGCGTGGTACCGTAGAAGGGGAGGACAGGGACACAGCTTGCGTGGGACATGGAGAAGCTGGAATCCTTTGCACTTGTTGGTGGCAATGTAAAGTGGTGTTTTGAAAAATCCTCAAAAAGTTAAACATAGACTTAGCACATGATACAAACTTTCTACTCTTAGATCTGATGCATCTCAAAGAATTGCAAAGAGGTGTTCAAGCATTTGATTCCATTGGTATGAAATACCTGGAGTAGGCAGATCAATAAAAATAAATTGTATTAGTGCATGCCCCAGGGCTAAGGACAGTGGAGGGGACACAGGTGGCATAGGAGGGTGCCAATGAGTACAACACTTCTTGTTAGGAGAAATACTCTAAAATGCATTGTGGTGATGGTCATATGACTTTGTGATTGTACTAAAAACCATTGAACTGAACCGCATACTTTATACAGGTGAGTTGTAAAGTATAAGGGTTTAAAAAATGTATTTAGTACAGGGTCAACAGGATCTCTCTACACAGTTCAGACTCAAAGTGATCCTCCTGTTTTCAGCCTCCCAAGTACTGGGATTACAGGCACGTACCACCACACCCAGTCTCAATTGCTGTCTCAGCATGCCCTGGAGGTGGGCCAGCCCTGCGTGCTAGAGATCAAACCCTGGCCGCTATGCTCTTAATAAAGTCTTAAAGGAATCAAACAGTGAAACAGTTGGCTAGATAATATTAGTATGGTTGTCTATTATAACTGATAAAAATATATCTTACTGACTGGGAAAATTAGGTTATGTGCAGGGAAAATGGATGATGTATATCTTTGCTGTAGAAATTTTCATGTAGAAAATATAAGGGATTCTACTGACTCCTCACTTAGCTTCACTAGTTATCACGATTTTGCCAATCTCGTATCATCTCATAGCATATCTTTAACACAGCACTGGTAATCTGGAAATATTTAAACTCTTCCACGTTTAGAGGTACATGTTTAGTATTCAGTTATCAACAGAATACTTCTAAAGGATTATTATGTGCTGAAGGCAGGAAGTGTCTGTCTTGTTTAGACACTGAATTCTTTATCACTTACAGATACTTTCAGATGAAAGTAACGAGAAACTCCACTGTGGTGGCGTGCATGGACACGAATCCACTTTTTTCCTATAAGAAGCCGAGGTGGGCACCTCTGGTATTGCTTCTGAAGCTCAGCACTGCACGGCAAATGGTTCTCATCTTCTCTTGGCTTTTCTCTATTAACAGTCGAGCTTGAAATGAGGGTGACAGGCAGCATCAATATCAGGAAAATGAAGTGTTCCCAGGCACCCCACCGAGCTGCATTTATATTCAGGGCACATGGCCACTTCTGTCCCCAAAGCGATTGGGAAGCAGGGCCTTGGCAATGGCAGGTGGGGCCTGATAATGATGTCTGCCCGACAGTCCCTGTAATAAAGTAGGCGGGTCTCAGTAGTTCTCTATGAAAGTCTGTTCAGTGCATGTGGCAGGTGTTTCTCCAGAGAGATGCAGGGCCCCTCCACTGACAGGGTGAACATCTGTGTTCTGCTGAACTCAGGCATGTGAGTCTTCTTTGGTCGAGGAGATGAGCACAGAAGTGGCCCTAGGAGCCAGGCTCTTTCTCCTGTGAACCTGGAAGTCTGTGCTGAGACAAGCTCTCCACCAGCTTGGGCCCTGTGGTCACCAACTTAGGAGACTCCCTGGCTGATCTGTGATGAACACAGGGCATGAGCGAGGGCTCACACTCGTTATTTAACCACTGAATCTGTGGTGGTTGCTGCTGCAGCCGAACTTGCCCTGTGCTGACTAATGCAGTGTTAGTACTAGGTTACAGAGAAGGCTGTGACAGAGTCTCCATAGTAGGCTGTTGGAAATGACATTTTCTGGTCACATTAATAGAAGGAATAAAGGGCTGGCCAAGTACCTCAGTGAATTAAAGTGCCTGCAAGCAGGTGCAGAGGCCCAGGGTTCAATCCCGGCGCCTGCCATGCTGACCCCACCCCAGGGAGGGCTGAGAAGGCAATTGAGACTGGGTATGGTTGTGCACCTGTAATCCCAGCTCTTGGGAGGCTGTAGATAGGCAGATCACTACTGAGTTGGATCTAATAGTGAGACCCTGAACACCTAAAATAAAAAAGTCAATACCCAAGAGTCCATAGCATTCCTCTACACAGATAACAAACACACTGAGGGAAATTAGAGAAACAATGTCTTTTATAATACCCCAAGGAAAATGAAATACCTGGGAATTAATCTAACTAAAGAAGTAAAAGACCTATTCAATGAAAACTATAGTACTATGAAAAAAGATGTCATAGAGGATTTCAGAAGATGGAAATATATTCCCTGCTCCTGGATAGGAAGAAGCAACATTGTGAAGATGGCCGTACTCCCTAAATTGTTATACAGATTTAATGCAATCCCAATCTAAATACTACCGATATACCTGACAGACCTAGAGAAATCATTCCTAAAATTTATTTGGAACCAGAAAAGACCTAGCATAGCAAAGGCAATCCTGGACAACAAAGACAAGGCAGAAAGCAATACAATTCCTGACTTAGAACTATACCACAAAGCTACTGTGATAAAATCAGCATGGTATTGGCAAAAAAAATAGACCTGAGGATCAATGGAATAGATTAGAAGATGCAGGAGAAACTACAAACATACTCAGCCATCTTATCTTTGACAAAGGGGCCAAACATGTTTACTGGAAGAAAGATAGACTCTTTAACAAATGGTGCTGGAAAAACTGGCTCTCTACATTCCAAAAACTAGAACTTGACCCAGGTCTATCACTGTACACTAAACTAAAATCAAAATGGGTTAAAGATCTAAATATTAAAAGAGAAGCACTAAATCTCTTGGAAGATAAAGTAGGAGGAAATCTTGAAAACATTGGGCTAAGCAAGCAGTTTATGGACAAAAATCAAACTACACATGTAATACTTGAAAGAATTAACAACTGGGACTTCCTCTTACCAAGAAGCTACTGCACATCAAAAGAAATTACCAACAAAGTGAAAAGAGACTGCACAAATTTTGAAAAAATCTTAACTAACCAGTACTCTGATAAAAGTCTTCTATCTAGAATTTATAAAGAACTAAAAAACATTAAGGCCCCAAAATTTAAAGACCCAATCCAGAAATGAGCATGTGAGATGGACACACATTTCTCAGAGGAATAAATACTAAAAGCTAATAAGTACATGAAAAAATGCTCCACATCACTAGTCATACATGAAATGAAAATTAAAACAACACTGAGATATCACCTCACTCCAGAAAGAATGGCTATCATAAAGAAATCAATCAATAACAAATGTTGGAGAGGCTGTGGGGAAAAAGGAACCCTTCTCCTCTGTTGGTGAGAATGTAGACTGGTATAACTATTACTGAAATCAGCGTGGAGACTCCTTAAAACACTAGGACTGGGAATCCCATTCAATCCAGCTATGCCCCTACTGGGAATTTTCCCAGAAGAACTGAAAACATCATATCATAGTGATATTTGTGCACCTATATTTACAGCAGCACAATTTGTGATAGCTAAATCTTGGAAGTAACCAAAATGCCTATTGCCTGAAGAACGGCTGAAAAAGATGTGGTGTTTTTATACAATGGAATATTGCTCAGCTATAATGCTACACTTGATCTTAGCCAAAAGGCCAAGAAGCGATTGCTCAGCTATAATGAATGATAAACTCAAAGCCTTCATATATAAGTGGACGTATCTTCAAAATAAATTCATAAGTGAAATAAACCAGACTTACATGTGTAAATATCATATTTACAGAAGAAGAAATAAAAATAGAAAGGTATAATATAGTTAAATGGAAAGTGAGAATTTAAGGATCAAACAATGAAGAGAGAGCTAGGAGAAAAAGTAGGAAACATGGTAGGGGCAAAACCATGCATTTATATACAAAAAATGGTTAAGTCAATGATCCTAAAAATCTCCAACAGATTTTTGAAACTAGCACGTAATTGGTAGAATTTGCACCCTGACTAACTATATATGCTGATATCTGTGAACTAAGCAACTACACTGAGGATAGCAATGTGTACTACTAAAACCATGCTTGGAATACCTATTACTCTGGTCTTCTAATTAGGCACGACTTCTAATGTCCAATTATTGCTATACTCTCCCTCAAGTAAATGTTTGTTTAAAAATAAAAAAAGAAAGAAAGAAAGAAAAAAAAGGTAATAAAAGAGAATATGAGACAAGGTAAAAAGGCCATAGAAATGTACTCTTACAATTTTATAAATGGTTAAGTTCCCAAATCTCTGTGTAACAATGCACAATTGTTTTTTTTTTTTTTTTCACATTCTATTGGGATTTAAAGTTTAGAATATCAACAATTGATGGAAAATACTTGTTTCATGTTACGTCAATGGTGTTTCATATAGAAGTGGACGTATCTTAAAGACCCAATCCAGAAATGAGATAGTGATATTAAGCTCAAGTGCCTCTGTTATAGGAAATACCAGTAAGCTTCTCTTCTGGATGGTTAACAACTTAAGCTGGCAGACCAAAAAATTAGAGAAAAAGAAGGGCTACAAGGATATTTTGGTCCTGGCCTGTCAAGGTCAGTGAGGACACAGGACATAAAGGAACCTGTACTGTAATGGCCTGTAATTCAGTGGAGTCCCAAATTTCCTGTCCAAGGAGATTATGGGGCCGCAGAGGAAAGTGATCGATGATGTGCAATGTGCCTAAGGAGAGTCACCTAGAGAGAAAACATTATCTCAGAGTTCCACAGAGAGCAAACTGATCAAGCAATGACCATGACTCATCCAGGTGGCTGACACTGACAAAAGTTCTGCAGACCACAGTACATGGTTTCAGAGTAAATCTTGAGGGCACCTGACTGACCTTGTCAGATACAAAAGTTACGTTTTTTTTTTTTTTTGTAATATGGGTCTTGCTGTATAAGAATGCACGTATGAGGGGGTGAATAATGTTATTCTTAGCAAAATCCAGACTCTGAAGCTGTTCCTACTAAAATAAGCATATGTAAGTGTTTAGAGGTTGGAAGTAACTATCCAGCAGAAAAGTCTAACCATGAGATATAAAAAGGAAAGCCATATTAATATGCTGGCTGTAAAAGGCTCAAGTCAGCAGCTTCTGATAATGCCAGATGAACTGATAATCTACTGCTGTTATGTACTATTGGACTAAATATGCAGCTCCTTTCTCTTTGCACAATGAAAAGAAAGATCTTTACTAATGAGGTTTAGATAAGAAATCATGCCTGCATCTTTTACTCTGAACAACTATGATGAAGACAACAATATGAAATGTATTAATTATTGTAAAAAATAAAAAAATAGAGTGAATGGGGAAAATAGAAGGAATATTCCTAAATGATAAGGCAAATGACAGCCACTAGAAATTTGAACATCACAATAACTCTTATCAGAGCAGAAATCAATACTGATCAATACTAGGGGAATCTATTTAGATAGTCAAGAGAACAGGACTACTGTGTAAGAATGCATGTGTGTGGGGGTGAATGACGTTATTCTTAGCAAAATCCAGACTCTGAAGCTGTTCCTACTAAAATAAGCATATGTAAGTGTTTAGATGTTGGAAGTAATTGAATTTGGAATTTGTGGTAACAAGTAGAAAGTGAACAGCAAAATAAGCATAAAGTCAGAGGAAGCAATTAATATGCAGAAGAGGCTATGGGGACCAAGGAGCAGAAAGGCATCAAGAATCAACGGGACAGATAAACCTCTGGAAAACTGCTTCCTTCTGAACAGGAAAAAGCAGATTCCATGTAGGTGACGAGAGACGGGCAGGGCAAGTAGCACCTTCATGGGGCTCAGAGGCAGGAAAAGAGACCACAATGTTCTGGGGGTTTCCAATAGAAACTACGGCCTCTCGGCGCTAAGGCTGGACCTGCTGAGAAGGGTGAGATGGAGCCGCTTCTGCAGCAGATCAGAGAAGAGGACGTCTCAGGCATTCTGGGGTTGCAGATGGACCGCACGTGACATGGTCTGCAGTTACATGAACCCGGAGCGAGGGCAAGGGTCCTACTATCCCACTTCCCCTTCCTCTCCTCTGACTAGAAATTTCTTCTGCATGGTTTTCGTCTTTCAAAACATATAACCTTTTTCACAGCTTTCCCCCAAACTTAGAAGAATTAGCTTTTGGGACGGGAGGCGGACACTTGCCCTGAGCCCGGCCCTGTCTGCCCTTAGTAGCCCCCTCTCCAGAGGGAAGATTTCTTCTTTAATGCCCTGCACCCTAGAAGGCAAAGTACAAAAACAACCAGGCCCAGGCTTAGAGTAAATCTGGACCATTTAGAATGTACTGCTAGAAATAAGCCACACGCCATTGGTCTATGCCTCGGTATGTGTGTTCACTTGCTCATTAATGTGCTCAAAAATGTTTCTTTGCCCATCGACTTCCTGCTGGGCATCACCATGGACTGTGGACAGTAAGCGGGGCTCCATGTAGTGCTAAGTGCTGGCTCGATTGTATGAGGAGGCTTCTGGGGAGGGATGGGATCTTGGGACATTCAGAGCTGAATAGCAGTGGGGTGCAGCAGGAGGAGGCCGGGCACTGGAGTCATTGGCCGGTGGCGCCTCTCTGCCTCTGGCACCGTTCCCAGCCTTCCCCACTTCCTGGCCACCATGAGCTGGGCACTTCGTTCCATGGTGTCCCTCTACCATGATGCTCCTGCTGTTGGCCCAGAGGACCAGCACAGAAAGCCACTTCTTCTGAAAAGATTTTTGCCTTTTGGAAGAGGAGATGAGCAAGTGACAAAGTGAACTGATGACATGTATCTCAGATAGCAGTAAGATCTATGGAGAGAAATTGGGAAAGGAGGTGAGGAAGTGTGCGGTGTTTGTGGTTTTAAGTGGAGAAATTAAAAAGCCCAGCGAGAGGTGACATTTGAATAAAGGAGGGGCGGGGAGACAGAGAGAGACAGAGAGAGAGACAGAGAGAGAGAGAGAGAGAGAGAGAGAGAGAGAGAGAGAGAGAGAGAGAGAGAGAGAGACAGGCAGAGTACAGGGAAGGACAGGTTGAAAAGCCCTAAAGCAGAAGCCCATGAAAAATATTTGAGGGACTGGAAAGGAGCTCTAAGCCTGAGCAGGAGCAAGGGGACACTGGTGGGAGGCACGGGGAGGGCACCGCAGGGCGGATGGCGCTGGCAGGCACAGCCCTGGCTGGGTCTTCTCCTGGGCTGTGAGCTCGGATCCAGAGCAAGCGGGATGCGTGCTCCTGTGGCTGCTCGGCTGAGAGCAGCTCATAGTGCAGCTTGGATACACGCAGGGGCCAGTGAAGAGCTTTCCCTGGTACCCTGGGGGAGAGGCATTGAGGCCATGACCCCAGCTGGAGGGGGTGAGTGCTGGAACCTGGGGATGCTGGAGCCCATGCCTGGGGTGGGGGGTGCAAAGGGAAAGAGAGGCCCCTACGATCACTCCAGCAGCAGGGCTTAGCGCCAAGAGGCCATGGTTTCTATCGGAAACCCCCAGAACATCGTGGTCCCTTCGAGCTCGTCTTCCGCCCACCTCCTCCTCTCCCAGGCCTCGCATGAGATCACTCTGGAAGCTGTTCCCTGGAACTCACCGATTCTCCCTCCAGAGGGCTCTGCTTCCCAAGCTTGGGCTGGAAAAACAAAAAAAGCAGGCAAGTGGAAAGTGAGCCGGTGCTCATTTGGATTCTGCCTCTTGCTCTCCTCAGTGATGGCTGAAAAAAATTCCCGTGTTACTTGCTCAATGAAAAGTAATATTTAATTAGGACTGCGAGAGTTAGACAAGCAAACAATTAAGGGTTCTGTTACGATTGGTCGTGAGCCATTTGAGCTGCAGCTCAATCAGGAATCATTACAGAGGTCTCCTAAAAATGAAAATAAAAATAGAGCAGATTCGAGCTGCGGTCACCTCATTTCCTCGGGCCATGGGATCTGAAGGCTTCCAGCCCCCAAGGGGCTCGGCACAGACCGGAAGAAGGAGGCGAGTCCACCCCCCGGCCCAGGTTGGGGCAGGTAGGGAAGGGGAGGAACCTGTTGCCTAAGTGCTTTGGAGCAGAGCAGCAGGGATCCTTTCATCTTATTTTTAAAGTCTGAGATGCAACATGAGTATTCTGCCTGCAAGGGAAAATAGCTTAAAAGAAACTCTTGCATGTCTTGGGAGATACTGGATTATAGAATAGACATGTCTAATAAAAATTACCCTGGTCCTGCCGCTTTGAGGATTTGGAAGAAACTTCAGACTGTTTCAGGAAGGCTTTGTTTTGTGGTAACCAGAGAGACACCTGCAGAGGATGCCGCTGGTGCTGAGGGCTGTGAGGTGAAGGTGCCACCTGCCCTGCATCCCCGCAGCCAGGACCCCTGCAGGTCTGGGGTGGCACAGGTGCAAGCTCAGATCCCCTCCCCTGACCCCTCTCAGAGTGCTGTCCCACTTTAGGAGTTGACTTTCCTGTGGACCAAGCAGCATGTTGTGGGGTCAGAGTTTGGACATACGTGGTCTCAGTGTAAGCCAGATCTTTAGTTGGCTGCAAGGAATGGAAAACCCATCAGAAATGGATATGAGCATATCAATGGGAGCAAAGATTTAGGTTTGGGAAGACAACCTTTTGGGGAAGAGAGGTGATTTTGCCTGGACTCTTGAGCAGGTGTTTCCAGGCTGTCGTCCACAGTCCACATGTGGCTCTAGAAGACTGGAAACTTTTAGCATTATTGTATGATTGTAGCGACATTTTTATCAGTACATGTTGGCAGTACAAGCTTGTCACATTCATGCGGAGCAGCACACGTGGGTATCGTCTTCT
>PVKN010036922.1:0-11468 GCA_004027915.1 Capromys pilorides
AGGGCCACTCACACTTAATGATAGTGCAGTCTTTGGCGGCAGAGAAGATGGCCGAGTCATCAGGGGTGATGACCAAACACGTGATGGAGAGCTGGTGGCCCCGCAAAACCCGAATGTCTGCTGGACCTGGGGTCTGGATCTGGACAAGCAGAGGCTAGGTTACTATGGCTGGGGCACAAAAGCACCACCCCACACCATCCTTTCCCACCCACTCTACCCAAAAGGAAAGTAAGACCCTGGGCTACTGGACCACATCTACCCAGGTGTCCGTGGTGTTCAAGAACAAAGATTCCCACAGCCTGAGCCCCTACTGGGTAATCTGCCCGCGAACCCAGGTGGGGCTGCCAACTCCCTCAACCCCTCTCCAAAGCACACTGCCTGCTCACCTCCTTTGCCACTGACTTCTGCAGCCTGCCCCTCTGTTCGAGCTGCATGGAAAGGACAGGAGTAAGGAGAGAAAAGGTCCTGGGGGCAGAACCAGTCCCCCCAGCCCCGTCCTCTCTCCACACTCACCACATCCTCCTTTAGGCGCCCTGCCACTTGGTCCTCTTCAAACGCCCGTGCCTCAGCCTTCTCCTCCTCTGTACAGGACAAGTGGTCCACATAAACCAAGACCCAGGTCCCCCTTTGCCTTAGCTCATCCCATTCCTCCATCCTGGGGCTGGGCCCTGAATATCCAGCCTGTGACCTGCACCACGTTCAGGCCCCTTCAGCAGAGGAGAGAGACAAGAGTGGGCCATCCAAAGCCCCCTGCGGGTCTGCCACTCCCACCAAACAGGCAGCTCCAGGAGCCCAGGCAGCTGCTGGACACCTGTGCCAGTGGTCTAGCAGGTGGCTGGGGCAGCAGCAGGAGAAGCAGGAGGCTTTGGCACAGGCCCCAGCCATTGTCTGGCCTGCCCATGGCTCACCCTGCTGCCTTAGCTGCTCAAGGTAAAGCTTAGCCAAGCGCAGCTTCTTCTCCTGGGCAGTTTCCTCCAGCTCCTCTTCTTCCTCCTCTTCCTGAGTCTTCCTTGGAGCCAGGCTGTGGGCAACAAGGGGTCAGGTCTGAGGGGGGCTCAGTCCACCCCTCTGACCAAAAGGAACACACCTCCTCCATGATCTCCTGCCACTCAACCTTCTCATCACTGCCAGCCTGCAGGGCCAACGACCATATGTGCTGAAAGATGTAACTCACCAACCTGAAAGGCCCCACTTCATGACTGAAGTAACGAAGAGAACAGATCCAAACACCAGAGATCATTGAAATTTCTCTACTCTTAGGGAATCAGAAAGTTCTACAGGCTTCCAAGAGAAGCCAAGAGAAATCAAGACTTCAGACATCTCTATACCAACACTGAGAATCGGAAGACACAACTCTGAAAACGCCAACCCCTGGAACACCTTCCCCCCTGAAAGCACCACAAAAAATGAAGTCAGTATCAGGGGTTGGGGCATACATAGCTCGGGGGCAAAGCATGGGCACAGTGTACACGATGCCTGGATTCAATTCTCAGCACCAAAAAAAGTAACTAGCAGATACGTAATGTGATGCAGAACAGTTCCTTCTCCTCTTAGCATGGCTAGAAGACAGGTTTCCCAAAAGAGAAGGAAGGAGGAAGGCAGGCGGTACCCAAGCAGGAGATGCAACAGTGAGCAGTAAAGGCAAAGCCCAGGATGGCAGCCAGCCCTAAACATGGGGGACAGCCAGTCAGATCCAAGGACAGGAGAGACAGATGCACTGGGTCTGTCATCATCCTAGATTCACTGCCCCAGCACCATCCTATACCCTCAGGACAAAGTTCCAGGTGAATCCTGACTGGCTATGGCCTGGCATTATAGTGATAAAAGTTTCTCTGTCTCCTCCCAGGCCCTAACCCTTGGCCAACCGAAGGCATTCACTTCACTCAAATATAGGTCCTGCTTTGACCCACTACTTACAGCTGGAGGTAGGTTACGGGAACTCAGAAGCAGAAGGTCCAGGGTAGCCAGGTGTGGTGGCACAGGCCAGTAACTCCAGCACATGGGAGGCTGAGGCAGGAGAACTGCTGAGGGTTTGAGACCAGCCTAGGCTACGTAGTGAGTTCAATACCAGTCTAAAGTTCATAGTAAGGGGGCCGGCGAGATGGTTCAGTGGTCTAAAGCGCCTGCTTAGGAGGGCTCAGGCAACTGCGGGAACTGCAGTTCGATCCCCGGCACCACATGCTGCGCCAGCGCCACCACCAGGGCAGGCTGAGCCAGCCACAAAATGAATAAATAAAGAAACAAACAAACACAACAAGCAAACAAATAAATAAAAAAATAAAATTTAAAAAAAAATAAAAATAAAAAATAAAAAAAATAAAGTTCATAGTAAGACTGGGTCTTGGGTGGAAAGAAAAAGGAAAATCCAGGGTAGCCCACAACCTCTCACCGCATGCCTGGGACACCTCATCTCTATCAGGCTCCCCAACCATGTTTGCCAGTATCCACTAACGATCTAGCCCATGACTTCCCACAGAAGAGACTCTGAAAACTCTCAGGAAAGCCAAGGCCAGATACTGCTCCAGAGACCACTTAGTGCTTGTCCAGCCTTCAGTCGGCAGAGTGGATACTGCCCCTCCCATACAAGGCCACGGTGGGGAGTTTACCCAAATCAATCACAGGGATTCACACGCAGGAGGCAAAACTCTAACGAAAACCAAGGAAGTACACACCGCATGACTCCATTTACAGAGTTTTCTGGGAAAGCCAATGCCAGGGATGCTGGTTAGCAGAGGTAAGGAGGAGCTGCCTACAGAAGAGTAGGGTGTACTAGGGGGGAGGGGAAGAAGACAAAAGAGGGTGTTCTGTATCTTCATGGTTGTTGTGGCAGCTACCCAACTCTACATTTGTCAAAGCTCAAAGAACTATAGGCCAAAAACGGTGAGTACTACTGCATGTATACTATAACTCAAAAGAAAAATTATTTTTTAAAAGAAAACTAAAGAAATTATTAACTGGAATCAGAAATGTCAGTTGGGACTTCCAAGATTCTACAGATGTAGAAAAACAAAAAATTAAGTCCAGCCAGATAGCTCAGCATACTGAAGTGCCTGCTTAGGCAGATGCAGGCAACTGAGACTGGGCGTGGTGGCACAAGCCTATAATCCCAGCAATGGGGAGGTGAAAACAGGAGGATCACCACAAAGACCTCAAATCCTTCACTCCGTGCTCGGCTTGATTGGATGGATTGTGTTAAGAAATGGTGATCTCTTTCTTCTCTCCAGCAGCTTTTAATATTCTATTCTTTTGCTGAATTTATTTTTTTTTTTTTTATTTTTAGGAAAGGGTAGATAGGGTGTTCAGGGTCTCGCTACTAGCTCTGACTCATAGTGATCCACCTATTTACAGCCTCCCAAGGGCTGGGATGACAGGCACGTGCCACCACGCCCAGCCTCAATTGCCATCTCAACTCACCCTGGGTGCAAGACTGGCATGGCAGGCCTGGGGATCGAAACCCCGGCCCCTGCACCTGCTTCCAGGGAGTCCAATTTGTACAGTGAGACCTTGTACTAAATACATTTTGTTTTTGTTTTTGTTTTCTACAGGGTCTCACTACACAACTCATAGTGATCCACCTGTTTCCTGCCTCCCAAGGGCTGGGATTACAGGCACGCGGACCTCACACTGCCAGCTCAGTGTGCTCGAGATCGGGCTGGCACAGCAGGCGGGGCCAGGAACCGAACCCTGGCCCCTGCGTTTCCCTAAGCAAAGGCTTAATCCGCTGAGCTATACCACCAGCTCTACTAAATACACTTTAAAAAAAAAAAAAAAATTATTTATTTATTTATTTGTTTGCTTGTTGGTTTCTTTATTTACTTATTTTGTGGCTGGCTCAGCCTGCCCTGGTGGTGGGGCTGGTGCAGCATGTGGTGCTGGGGATCGAACCGCAGTCGCTGCAGTTGCCTGAGCTTTCCTAAGCAGGTGCTTTAGACCACTGAACCATCTCGCCGGCCCCCTACTAAATACACTTTAAAAAAGAAAAAAAAAAGGTAGCTGTGTGTGATGGCACATGCCTGCAATCCCAGCACTTGGGAGGCTGAGGCAGAAGGGTCACTATAAATTCAAGGCAGTCTGGGCTACACAGTGAGTTCAAAACCAACCTAAACTACATAGTGAGAAGATGTCTCAAAAAATAAAATAAAATAAAAAATTCTAAGTCTTTTTGTGAGCAAGTTAAGGCAATAAAAGCTCAAATTCAGAAGCAGAATTTCTAAATCCAGTGGAAGTCACCAGCATTCCATGGTCTAAGAACCTTCACACACACACCCCCCAACACACACAGGTATCACCTTATTCAGCCTTTGAAACTCTGGGCCTCCCATCACCTGCAGAAATGTGGGAAGCATTCAAATCCCCGTGTTCTGGATCCACCCAGCACCTTCCCTTCCATCTTTCCTACCTCCCATTTTGATACAATGACATTCCAAATTTTTTTTCCTCATCTCTGAATGCCATGTTATCTCTGCATTAAGACTCTAGATTCTCAAAACACTGTGCTGTAAGATGCCTCTCGCTCCACTTGTTCTCTCTCCATCTGCCAGCTCATTTCTGTCCTTCTAACAGTGAAGCCAATGTCTAGCACGTTAAAGAGTTGAGGGAGGGCCTGGAGCACTTGTAGTCCGCTACCTAGGAAGCTGAGTGGAACAACCACTTGATCCTAGCAAGACAACACAGTGAAACCCCTGTCTCAAAAAAATGAAAGAAAATAGGAAAATCGCTGTGATTTTATGGACGAGTAGAATGAAACTCGAGCGAGTACGTCTTCCATCATCTAACTCTCCTTGCCCGTCAATCCAGCCCTGTGCATGCTTGAGTCCTGTCATGGCTAAGGAAGTAGAGATGAGACTTCTCAGAGACAAACAATGAGAGAAAGGGTCTTGATTCGAAAACGAAGGGTCAGGGTCTTGGTTTCTCGACCCAGTTCACCCACGTGGGCCTCAGTTTCCCCTTCCACTAGGTGAGAAATAACAGCTCACCTCTCGCTCTCAGAGTCGCTGGAGATCTCCTCGTTCATCTTGCCGCCGCCTTTGGACTTGATCCTGTCACTGGCAGTGTCGACCTGGGAATCAATGATAAGATCTTGTCTCTGTTCTGATCCCGACCACCTCTGTACTGACCAAGGGCCCTGCTGGTTCTCTGAGAGTCCAGGACAGGAGAAGGCGGTGGCTCCTGATCCTGGTCAAGAAGTGCAAAGCTTTTGGCGGGCATAGAGAGGCACGAAACTGATTCCAGAGCTCAAGAGCGTTTTGAATACGGATTCCTCGGATTGGACAGCAGCTGCCCCAGTACGACAAGCCGCATCCCACGGAAACGCCATCCTCACCTTTCTTCGCCGCTTGCCGGCCCCTGCAGCGGCCCCAACCCCGGAGGCCGGCTTTCCCCGCTTTCGAGCTGCTGCTGTGGCGAACATGCTGCCTATCCGAAGTGCTGCAGTCGCGGCCTCCGGAGAGCTCACGTGGAAGCCAAACCCCAGACCGCATGGCAAGGCCCTGTTCCCTGATAGGCTGTCACCTCCCAGTGGGTCCCACCCCCCGCAACTCCATTGGATTCTCAAGACGGTTCTGCAACGCCCCCAGACGACCATAGGATAGACCCTCTCACCACGCCCCCAGGCCGGGCTGGAAACGGAAGCAATCCTCGCTCCTCGGCGCTTCCGGCCTGATGCTCCAGCGCTTGCGCCCTACTCTCCTGCTGGCAAGCCAGAAGTGAGGGCCTTCGCGGTGCTTGCGCCCTATGGCCGCTAGGGGGAGCCAGAAGTGCGAGGGGGTCAACGTTGGCCCGGAGAAACCCGGGGAGTGCAGGGAGCCCTAGAGAAAGGGAGCTAGTGTCCCACTGCGACAGAGGCCACTGGGCTGGGCGTATGTGGGGCGTGTCGCAGGCTGGACGAGCAGCCTCAGGGCGTGTCTGTGCTCTGGGCGTTGGATAAGTCTAAATCAGCGTTCCCTCAAGTGTGTGACACCCACTGGTGGTAACAACTAGAACTTTGCACGCTCCCCCAGCTCCTCCCACTCCTACAGCTGTTGTCAGGAATTCCCCCAACTCAAGTCTGCCTCGGGCTCACAGAAAGTTGCAGGAGAAGTGCCCAGACCTGGTAATGTCCTGGGAAGTGCAACAGCATTCCGGATACCAGGTCGAGTGGCAGCCAACTTTCCCAGGTCCCTCCTTCTCTTAGGTAAGTGTCCTCTGGTCCTGCGGATGAACTTCTCCACAGTAGTACAGAGCTGGGTGGGTAGAACTGGCCCTGACCTCCAGCAGTTGAAAGCCACTAATCTGGCACCACAGAATGATCGCTGTCCTCTGTCCTCTCTCTCTCTCTCTCTCCAGAAAGCAGGAGTCTCGCTGTGTAGTTAAGCCTGACCTCGAACTCACAGCAGTCCTCCTATCTCAGCCTCCCAAGTGCTGGGATTACAGGTGTTCACCACCACAACTGGCAAAAACTGAATATGTTAGGAAGAACCAACTGCACCCTGGGTTCCAAGCTAGTCTTAAGATGGCTGCCCACCCTACCCACATAGCTCAGTGACTCAGCCCAGCAGCCTTGCTAGGCCAGGAGAAAGTGTACTGGACAGGGCAGGGCCTAGAAGTGGAAGCAGGAGAGCTTCCTTTCACTTTCCCTACTCTGAGGACACACCCGAGACCTTTGAAAGTTGGGCACCAACCTCTTCATTGGCCAGAGTGGGCTGACTGGCCAGGTCCTGACCTTGCATTTGTAACTGGGGAGAAGAGTTAACTGAGATACAGAGAGGTGGTTCTGGGCCTGGGCAGGTCCAGGACATGGTGTAGGCAAAGAGGAAGAGCACAGCCCCCTAGGGCAAGCCCAAGTGGGCCAAGTGGATGCTGTGAGGCAGGGAGGGCTTCAGGAGCCATAGAGGTCTGACCGGCCCCTGTTCTCTAAGACAACCATGGCTCCAAAGCGAAAGCCTTCAGTGAAGACTGAGCACCCTCAGAAGAAAAAGGGGCGACAGGGGCCCAGGGAAGAGGACAGCTTTCACTCCACTGCTGAGGCCCTCAGGGCTGCACCTACAGAGAAGCGCATAATCCGTGTTGACCCCAACTGTCCATTGAGCAATAACCCCGGCATCCAGGTGAGCCACGTCCTCCGGTGAGCTGGAGCCTGCGCCCTCCTAAGGACAGATGCACCCATCCCCCTGGCCCTTAAGCCCCAGGTTAGCTCCAGAGCAAGGCCATCCATCAGGGTCAGGGCTTTACTCAGCAGGCCCAAGTGGGCTAGGCTGGTCCATCAGACCCCACACCAGGAAGGGCTCTGACTTCCTCTCAAACCAGCTCTCAGGGCAGAGCCATGCCCTCAAATTCCCTCCACAGGGCAGACCTGCATCTGTCCAGAACCCCTTACACTGCATCCTGTAGGGCAGAGCTGTGACCCCATGAGCTACAGGATAGGGCCTCTCTGATGCCCCAGAGCTGTCAGGTTCCCGCCCCCACCGGGCCCCTCTCAAAGTACAGCCAGGTGTCTGTGCAACCCCGGCCTGCCCCAGTGCTGCTTCTGCCCAGGTCCACGAGGACTATGACTGCACCCTGAACCAGACCAACATCAAGGACAACAACAACAAGTTCTATGTCATCCAGCTGCTGGAAGATGGCAACAACTTCTACAGCTGGAACCGCTGGGGCCGCGTGGTGAGCGCTTCAGCCCCTGTGCTGCCTCCCCCACCTCAGTGGTATTCCCCGGAGTTCCCAAAAGCCACAGTTTCTGACTGGGCCCCTTCACTTCCAACTATGCGGAAGCACTGGCCACAGGGGCTGCCCCCACATGGAGACCAGCAAATGTTTATGACAGAAACATTTGTTTCTGACGGCCGTATTTGCAGGGAGAGGTGGGCCAGTCAAAGATGATCCCCTTCACCTGCCTGGAAGATGCAAAGAAGGACTTTGAGAAGAAGTTTCGAGAGAAGACCAAGAACAAATGGGCAGAGCGGGACCACTTCGTGGCCCACTCTGGCAAATACACACTTATTGAAGTACAAGGAGAGGCAGAGGGCCAGGAGGCCATGGCAAAGGTGATGAGGCTGTGGGTAATGGGCCTGGTCTGAGGGAGGGCACTGTTTGCTGGAGAGACCCAGTACATGTGGCTCTGCCACTGCCCAGATGTGCAGCCTCAGGGGCCACCCTCTCTGGTCTCAGTCTGGCCTGTCTCTGTTGCCATACCCTGCACCAAGTACTAATGCCCTTGTCAGCTTCCTGGCACAAGGTCCTCTCTCCCCAGGTAAGTGGAGGCCCAGCAGGGACCGTGGTTAAGCGAGTACTGCCCTGCTCTCTGGACCCTGCCACCCAGAAGCTTATCACCAATATCTTCAGCAAGGACATGTTCAAGAACGCCATGGCTCTCATGAACCTGGGTGAGATGAACAGCCTGGCAGGGTGGCAGGGCCCCAGGGTGGCAGGGTTGTGTGGCTGAGCCCCTGATGTCCCATCTCCCCAGATGTGAAGAAGATGCCTCTGGGGAAGTTAAGCAAGCGGCAAATTGCACAGGGCTTTGAGGCCTTGGAGGCACTGGAAGAGGCTCTGAAAGTCCCTGCAGATGGTGCTCCAAGCCTGGAGGAGCTGTCCTCCCGCTTCTACACTGTCATCCCGCACAATTTTGGCCGCAGTCGGCCCCCACCCATCGACTCCCCAGAGCTTCTGCAGGCCAAGAAGGACATGCTGCTGGTGAGGGCCAGCAGGTGGCAGGCTGTCAGCGAGACAGCAGACAGACTGGACAAAGAATACAAGGGACAGGTGGCCAAGAAGCCCCAAAGGGATGGACTGCACTGGGCAGGCTGAGGGACAGGTGGGGTTGGGCTGATGGACAGCAGGTAGGGTGGCTGTGGGATCAGTCCTGTGGGAGGAGGCCAGAGGTCCAGGAGAGACAAGCTACAGTGCCCTTCCTCCTAGGTGCTGGCGGACATCGAGCTGGCCCAGACCCTGAAGGTGACCTGTAGGGCAGAGGAGAGAGTGGAGGAGGTGCCGCACCCACTGGACAAAGACTACCAGCTCCTCAAGTGCCAGCTTGAGCTGCTGGATCCTGGGGCACCTGAGTACAAGGTGGGCTGGGCCCTGCGGAGCGCTGGCCCTCTTTCTTTCTGCTTTGAGAGGTTGGGAGGACTCTTGGCCCTTGGCCTTCTTTCCTGTGTCTGCAGGGTCTAAGGAGAGCTGTGGGACTAGGAGGACTTCAGGATGGGCGTCCCCAAACCCCCCAGCTTCTGCCCTCCCTTAGGTAATACAGACCTACTTAGAGCAGACCAGCAGCACCCACAGACGCCCGGCTCTGCAGCACGTCTGGAAAGTGAACCGGGAAGGTGAGGTAAGGGAGATTCCCCAGCCCCTCCCGTATCCTTACCCTGGCCCTCACGAAAAGAAGCTTGGCTTATTGAGCCTCTCTGACCAGTTTCTCTGACATGAGGATGTGAGTGACCAGAGGGACATTCAGCCTTAGTCATGCCAGCTGTGTGTCTATGTCTTCCATTGCCCGCCCCTCTCCTGCTCAGGGAGACAGGTTCCAGGTCCATTCCAAGCTGGGGAATCGGAAGCTGCTGTGGCATGGCACCAACGTGGCTGTGGTGGCTGCCATCCTCACCAGGGGGCTCCGCATCATGCCACATTCTGGTGGCCGTGTTGGCAAGGGCATCTACTTCGCCTCGGAGAACAGCAAGTCAGCTAGCTATGGTGAGGCACCCTCTGGGCTGAGCCCTGGCCAATCTTTCCCACTGGAAACTCAGGATGGACCTGAGGGAGGAGACCTCAAAGGGCTGCTGACCAGAGCACTCAGGCGGCATGCTTAGCTTGGGGGCTTCTGAGCAGGCTCCTGGTGATCAGCGACAGCCTCCTGGAGGAGGTCAGGCAGGGGCAACTTCCTGGAGGAGGCAAGGATGAGCACAGCAACCACACCCACAGAGGGTGGAAGAGCAAGCTTCAAGGTGAAGGGATGGCAGAGAGGTGAGGAGGTTATGGCGGCCAAGGCCCTGCTGCTGAGCTCATAGCAGTGTCTGGAAGGGATATGACCAGGGGTCCAGGACTATCAAGGGGGTCTCTCCAAGGGACTGGGGAAGCCCAGTTAGATATAGACCTGGCAGGATACCAATGGCTGCAACTCCGGATAAGGTGACTGAGATTGAAAGCTTCAGGAAAGCCAGGGTCTTACTCAAGTCTGTGGCTGAGGAGTTGGAAGGGAGAGAACCCATGACGGGCATGTGGGAAGAAGGGGGCAGCATGTAGGACAGGCTCAAAGGGGCCTCCAGGGACTCCCAGGTTGTAGCCAGAGTACTTGACTGAAGCGAGCTTCCAGTCAGATCCTGAAGCCCAGGCTGGCCACATCATTGGAGACCACCACCACCCACATGTCTAAAAGAACACGGCCCATGGATTCCTCCAAGGGCAGATGGGGCTGAAGTTTGGAGGTTAGCTAAGACCAGGGGAGGACAGAGGAGCCTAAGAGAGACTAGGAGGACTTCAGAAGAGCCATGAAGGAGGTGGGGAATTCCCAGGGCTGACACTAAAGGATGCCAGTAGCAGACTCAGTAGACCTCTCCTTGGGTCTGCTGGCTTGATGAGGGTGGCAGAGGATTCAGAGCCTGGGGGGAGGAGAGTCAGGACCACAGGATGTGGGGTAGAGTGGGTGCTTTCCGGGGCTGGGGCAGCAAAGCCAGCAGAGATGGTGTGCCAGGGCTGGCCAAATAGCTCAGCGGATTAAAGTGCCTGCAAGCAAGTACAGGGGCCCGGAGGTTTCATCCCCTGGGTGCTCTGAAATGGCAGTTGAGACTGGGCGTGGTGGTGTGTGCCTGTAACCCCGGCTCTGGGGAGGCTGTAAACAGGTGGATCACTAAGAGTCCAATCTAGTAGTGAGACCCTGAATACAAAGACAGAGAGAGAGAGAGAGAGAGAGAGAGAGAGAGAGAGAGAGAGAATGCCATTATCACACACACGCACACACACACATCAGGCAGAAGTCCAGCTGCCCTCCTGAGACCTCCTATGTCCTCCAGTTACTGCCATGCGCTGTGGGAACCACCAGGTGGGTTACATGTTCCTCAGTGAGGTAGCCCTTGGCAAAGAGCACTGCATCACCGTGGATGACCCCAGCTTGAACTGCCCACCCCTCGGCTGTGACAGTGTCATTGCCCAAGGATGTACAGAGCCTGGTGAGCCCTGAGGGTCGGGCTGGGCCTAAGGTGGGGACTGGGGCATTTTCAGGGAGCAAATAAGCAAAGAGAGGACTGGAGAAGGATGAAAGAAGCTTTTTTCACTGCAGTCTTTCCCTGTCATCCGCTGGACACCTCCTGACCCAATGCCTAAATGGGTTAAAAAGAAAAGTGGTGTCACCATACATGGTGGTGCACGCCTGTAATCCCAGCACTTGGGAGGCTGAGGCAGGAGGATCAGTGTGAGTTTGAGACCAGCCTGGGCTACAAAAGTGAGCCCAAGGTCAGCCTGAACTGCATAGCAAGACCCTGTCTCAAAAAAAAAAAAAAAAA
>PVKN010036923.1:0-11342 GCA_004027915.1 Capromys pilorides
AAAAAAAAAAGACCAAAAGAAAAAATCTAGG
Organism: Capromys pilorides; assembly: GCA_004027915.1. Classification (NCBI taxonomy): domain Eukaryota; kingdom Metazoa; phylum Chordata; class Mammalia; order Rodentia; family Capromyidae; genus Capromys; species Capromys pilorides. The sequence continues at coordinate 32 of PVKN010036923.1, forward strand.
ACTGGAAATCCCATTCAATCTAGCTACTGGGAATTTTCCCAAAAGAAGTGAAAACATCATATCATAGTGATATTTGTGCACCTATGTTTATAGCATCACAATTTATGATATCCATTTCTTTTAATTTGTTTCATTGAATATAATTGTCTTCCTTATGCACAGTTTTGTTTTCTGTACTTTCAATAATTTACAAGAGATCTGAAAACAGTAAGTGGAAAATTAAAAAAATAAATAATTCATAGATTTTATTTCTTTATTTATTTTCCTATTTTAGGAAAGGTCATACAGGGGGTTCAGAGTCTCATTACTAGATCAGACTCTTAGTGATCCACCTATTTTCAACCTCCCAAGATCTGAGATTACAAGCACATGCCACCATGCCCAGTCTCAATTGCCATCTCAGCATGTTGCAGGGGCAGGGCAAGCACAGCAGGGTGGAGGATTGTAGGTGCTTTAATTTGATGATCTATTTGATAAACCCTTTATAAGTTTTAAATGGCTGATTGGTGTGATGAAATCTAGTCCTGTTCTGTTTTACCCCACCTAGGGTGTGAATCATCAATTTGTCTAGCATATCCATGTTATCTTTCATCATCAAAAAATAGTTTTCTTAGTTGCCAGGTTGACAGTCACAAGATCACAGTGAATTTATTAAAGCAACACTTATTTACTTAATAATGACTCCACTGTGCAAGAGTAGTGATGTTGACAATTCAGATAAGGCAAAAGAAGTCCTAAAGTAATTTCTTTAGGTTTCCTTGAGTGTAAAATGATTCTTTTAAGTGTAAAGGTGAAATAGCTCAACTTAAAAATGCTTAGGTTATTAAGATCTAGGGTAAGAATGAATCTATGAATAAAATTGTGAAGAAGAAAAACAAATTTCAGCTAGTTTTGCTCGCAAACCTCAATCTGCAAAATACGTTCAATAAGCCAAGGTTCTCCTGAGGAATATAACCAATTGAACAAAGTGTGTGTATGTGTGTGTGTGTGTGTGTGTGTGTGTGTGTGTGTGTGTTGTGTTTGCGTAAAGTTATAAGACAAGATGTATTAGATTGGTTGACATAATCAGAGACTGAAAAATGAGTTTCACCATGGCAATATGTAGGCTGAAGAATGAAAGAAAGAAATAGATGCCAAATTGAAGAAACTAGAAGCCTCAGAACAAGAGAAACCAATGATCCCACTAAAGTCCAAGACTAGAGGATTAGAAATTCCCCCAAAGAGTTGCTGTTGAAAACCTATGTTTTAATAGTAATGAAAATGGAAATGATTTTCCTGGGTGAGAGTAGTAGCAAAAACCACACAGAGATAGACAGATTTGAGGATGTCTTCCCTAATTTACTTCTTGTTCTGTCTGGGCTCTCAGCCTATTAAATCATTCTATTCTAGTTCAGAATTGTTAACCTTCACTAAGTTCATTGTTCTCCATGCCAACTGTCTCTGAAAATGCCCTCACAGATAAACCCAAAAATGTAGCTTACCCATTTACTAGGCATCTCTCAGTTCAGTCAGGTTGACAACCAGATTACTGATTACAATCATAAAAGAAAATTTACCAATAATTTATTTGAGGATAATAATTTTTATTATACTATGAGTTTTCTCTACTTATAGTAGCATACCAACAAATCTATTGTAAGTTGAAAATATTATAAGTCAAATGGATATAAAAGTTGTAATAAAATGGAGTACTATTCTGCAATAAAGAACAATAAAATTACTCCAGCCGGATAGCTCAACAGATGAAAGCACCTGCTTAGGCAGACACGGGGACCAGGGTTCAATCCCTGCATGCCACACTGGCCCCACCCATAGGGCACACTGATATGGCAATTGAGACTGTGCATGGTGGCGTGCACCTAAAATTCTAGCACTCGGAAGGCTGATAACAGGAGGATCACTATGGGTCCGATCTGTGTAGTGAGATCCTGTAGACTCTGTACTAAATACATAATAAATAAAATAAAAATAAAATAAATTTTTAAAAAGAACAATAAAATTAAGGCATGTGTAGGTAAATGGATGTACCTTAAATCCATAATATTAACTGAAATAAATCAATCTCATGAGCGATTGCACAGTTTCCTATTTTGGTAGGTGGGTATCTTAGTTACTCTTCTTTTGTTGCTGGGACAAATACCAGACACTCAGAATGAGGGAAGGAAAGGTTTATTTAGCTCACAGTTACTGGAGGATTCAGTTCATACTTAGCTGGCTGCAAGGCAGAGTGGCTTCTGGCAGAAAGAAACCTTTCGAAGTGGCAGTAAAAAGCCAGAGAAAAGGGAGGAGTAGCAACAGCTCAGCAGCTACCTTCTTTTTCCTCCTTACATTGAAATGCAAATTACCTGCCCCAGAGCAGGTGTAGCATACACACCCACAGTAATCAATCACAAATTGCAGGAGCCACCTCATGACTGCATGAGGCTTTGGGGATACACCTATGAACAAACCATAACAGAGGGAAAGTGAGACAGACCTCACTATATGATTCAGGCTGTGTAGCCCAGGTTAGTCTCAAACTCCAGGTGATTCTCCTGAATCAGCCTCCTGAGTGCTGAGATTTCAGACCATGGCATATAGCTTACATGGTTTTAGCTTACATGGTTTCTCTTATGCAAGAAATCCAAAACATAGATAAGCAGCATTCTTTCCAAATTGGAAAGGGCACAAGAGATAGAGATAGAGGAGAGAGGGGAAGCAAAGAGAATGACAAAAAGAATAGAACTTTTACAAATGGAAAGGAGAACAAGAACTAAAAGGAACAGGGACAGATGAATTTAGGAAATTAAAATGAATTAACATGTGAGAAGAAATATTTGTACCAATATTTTAGAAAAGTTACCATGTCTGCATCTTGTACTCTGAGTAACTACTATGAAGACAACAATGTGTATTGTATTAATTCTTGTGGCTGTCCTACTAATGTATGTTGAAACTACCTCATTGCTATTTCTTATTAAAAGTAATAAAATTGTAAAATAAAGATATGTTATGTATATGTATCAACTCTCCATGACAATATAATGATATGTATTTCAAAATGTAAATAGGTTATGTTGCATAAAGAAAATATCCTCAATTAAAATGCATTTAAGCCAGGCATAGTGGCATGCACCTGTAAGTCCAACACTTGGGAGTCTAAGACAGGAGGAATGCCATGATTTTGAGGCCTGCTTGCACTACATAAGTGAATTCAAGGCTAGCCTGCACTATATAATGAGACCCTGTCTAAAAATTTGCATTAAAAACATCTAACCTACTAAAAATCATATGTTAGGATACACTATCTTAATGAACTCAGAATATTTATATCAATGTACAGTGGGAAATCTAATCTAACTCAAAAATTATTTTACACTCAAGGGCTACAAATGTCATATACTGTATTGAATGTTTATACACAAAAATGCTTGCAACACAATACACTACATGGCATCAACTGTTTTTCCTAATGTAATTAGTGGCTCACTGAGAAATGTGGCTTGATACAACCACTAAGAATCACAAAATAGTAACCCAGTATATATCAGAATACAGGAAAAGATCAAAATTCAAAAGACAGAGTCTAGTGTATATTTATTCTTTCGACACAATGATGAATTTGAAAAACCATTTAATGTTACCATCAGGAATCTGTCATCATCCATATATTGTTATAATTTTCCATTTTAGTTTTATCTACGTGTTTAATCTCTTACTATTCTTAATCTAGAAATTAAATTATATTGCAGGATTAGCTGTGTACTAAAAATACTGTGTTTTCTGGGCATGGTGGCACACGCCTGTAATCCCAGCATTTGGGAGGCTGAGGCAGGAGGATCGGTGCAAGTTCGAGACCAACCTAGGATACAAAATGTGAGCTCAAGGCCAGCGTGAACTGCATAGTGAGACCCTGTCTCAAAACAATCCAAAAAAATAAAAAATAAAATAAAAATAAAAATACTGTGTTCATAGGGTTTAGTACTCTGGGATTTTAGGCTTGCTCTAGGTGTTCTGACATATATCCCTTGTGATTATGAGATACAAAGCTTCTACTAAGCTTCTACTTGCTTACCTAGTAATGCATTATACACATGAGGTAATCAAAATAAAAAGATAATGACTTTACTAGTACAGTGTGTCCAATACTGTATATAGAAAGAGAATCTTATACAAAATAAATACAAACTTATATTCTTTTTTATGTATTTAGTACAGGATCTACAGCGTCTCACTACAGAGATGGACTCATAATGATTTTCTTGTTTTCAGCCTCCCAAGCACTGAGATTACAGGCACACACCACCATGCCCAATCTGAACCACTGGATGGCCCACTGCTATTATATCCTTAATGATAAAGTATGGAGATACACACCTTGACCAAGTGTATGGGCATACTTTCAAATCTCCTGCCATGGCTTCTTTAAGAAAGCTATATTTAAGGCAGGCCTGATAACTCAGCAGACTAAAGCACCTATTTAGGCAGAGTGCAGCGCTTGGGGTTCAATTCCCAGCATAGCATACCGGCCCTGCCCATGGAGCATGATATGAGGGCAATTAAGACTGGGCATGGCGGTATGCCTGTAATCCAAGCACTTCGGGAGGCTGAAAATAGGAGAATCACTACAGGTCCGACCTACATAGTGACACTCTGTAGACACTGTAGACTCTGTCCTCAATACAGAAAGAAAAAAAAAAAGATTAAAAAAAGCTATATTTAGCTATATTTATTTCAACTGTACTTCAATCTGTGATGTCAATTATAATTATAATTAATTTGAAGGAAAAGAAAATAATGCTAAAATTGTACAATACATATACTAAGTGGAAACATTTAAAATACTGTATTTTCAGCTCTCCCATTACTAGACACAACACTGGACACTCACAACTTAAAGGGTGAGATGTTTATCTGGCTCAAAGTTCAGGAGATTGAGCCCTAACAGTGCCAAGGAATAGATATGAATTAGAGGTCATATCCCACTCCTTATCATATTCTTACCTGAGCACATCTTCTTAAGCCATTTTCAGTTATAAAATAGACGATTCAAATTCATAACTCTTTGTAACATGAAACAATTATATAGGCTACAATAAAAAAATGAAATAAGTTCTTCATAATAGTACCAATAGTTTCAACATTTTTCAAAAGTCCAAGTCTAAGTCTATTTTGAGACTAAAGGCAAAGTCCTAGCTATGAATATCTTTAGAAAGCAAAACAAGTTACATAATTCAAAAGTATAAAGGCACAGAGTAAATATTCCCATTCCAAAAAGGAAGAGTAGGGGGACAGAAAAGCGTCAAGCCAAAGCAAGAATGAAACTGAGAAAGATGTTCATTGTCTTGGAGCTGCACATCTGGTATCTTTGGCACATGCTGATGAAAAGTGAGTTTCAGAGGTCTTGGAGGACCCCACCTCTGTGGCTTTGCTGGTTGCAGCCCTCATGGCCTCTCAGTTGTGTTCTCTTTACTCACAGTGTGCAACATTCCTTGCCAGAAATTTCACATTTCTGGCATCTCTGACCTTCCCAGATCACACACTGTTACTTCTGCTCAATTTCTATAGCTTCATAGACTCAAATTTTAGGGAGTACTCGCTGGGTTTCTGCTCAGGCTCTCTTTCAAAATCTGAATGGTATCTTCTCTTACCTCAAAACTATTACATTTAGTATGATGGTTAAGCCATTACACATGGATGACATCAAAGTCTGCTGTCAGTGGAAATAGTAAATCTGGATGAAACACACTCTGTTGGACCATGATTGCGATGCACTTTGTGTCTAGATGGCTGAGAAAAGCAAAATGAGGCATGGGGAACCAGTTCCATACAAGGCGCTTTTTGAGCAAGGGACCCAGGGATTGTCATCTTAAGTGAAAGTCTCACTCCTGAGCCTGCTGTTGGCAGCCATGGAAGCTAGGAAATTGATAAAATATGTGTTCATGGAACACATAGGCCTCAGTGCCTAAAACAAACAAACTACCTCAGTCCTGATATAAAAAGCCTGCCTGGTTAAGGTCAGCTATTAGTAACTAGGCATCCTTGTGTCACGTGTTAACTTTGCAAAAGTATTAATAAATATAGGTTTTGTTGTGTGGTTGCATTAGTCTTGCCCATCATGCAGACCAGCGACCACCTAGCTCAGGTTTTGTCTTCTCATCTATCTTTCTCATTCCTGCTGACAGTTCTCCCCAGGTAGAACCAATCACAATGTGACCAACAGATCCCTGCACAGTGCCATGGATTGAATTTAACTGATTCCTGAGATGCCCTAACTACATCATTTATCTTACCTGTGTACAGTGTACTTAGTTCTTTTCAAATGGTACTAACCTCTTCAGCATTTACACCTCTGACTCCATAATCATACATGGTTCCTTTTGGGCTATTATTTAATTTTTTCTATTCTACTTTTTAACCTCTGATTCTTACAATATATCTAGCTAAAAGAAGCCATTATTACATATACCACAGCCTGACTGCTGGACTATCTTGAACTTTCTTTAAACAAATTAATTATGTCATTGTCATTAATTTGAGTCTTCTACAAAGTCTCAAGATGTAGGGAAAATATAAACAACTTTTTTTACCACAGAGTAACATACATGGCCTCTAGCCCAACAGCCATTATAATACTTGTTTCCAATTGAAACTTTCTAAGCTTGAGCTCTCCTGTCTGAATTCTTAACAGCATTCTGGTATTCTAAACTCCAACCAATCATCCTTGAAGGCTTTTGTACAGCATTCCAAGGTTTCTCTAACCTGAATCCCCAAATCTTTCCAAACTCCTTTCACAAACCAGATTTAAAGGCCTTTGTTCTAGTCAGGGTTTTACTAGAGGAACAGATATACTACAAGGAATAGATATAACACAAAATATGCCAGTCCCAGAGTCATATGGGGAAGCGTGCTGAGAGTGTCTGCACACTGCCCACTGAAGAAGTCAGTTTCAAGGCTTTTATACTGACTGCAGTGCTCCATCCCTACCAGTCTCTCCTGGTCTTAACCGGTTTCTACAGTAGCCTGGCCCTGTTGCAAGGTTTTTTCCTGTTATGGGCCCCACTCAAAATTAGCAGCTTTCCAAGTCACTTGGTAAACAGGCTGTAGTAAGATACCTAAGTGAGGAAAATATTCCCTCCAAAATCCAAATAAGCCCACTAGGTGCTGTGTCTCCCTTTTGGTCATGGGGGAAGCCAGATATAAGAACTTATCTTTTACTTTAGAAGGGATATCTCTACATGATCCACACCACTGGACTCCTAGAAACTTCACTGAAGTAGAAGAACCTTGAATTTTTTGGGGATTTATTTCCCAGCCTCTGTCACTCAAATGCTGTACTAACAAGTTCAAGGTGGTTGCCACTCCTGCTCACTAGGTCCAATCAGCATAACATCATCAATGTAGTGGACCAGTGTAATACCTTGAGGAAGAGAAAAGTGATCAAGGTCCCTGTGAACTAAGTTGTGACACAGGGCTGCAGAATTAATATACCCCTGTGGCAAGACAGTGAAGGTATATTGCTGGCCTTGCCAACTGAAAGCAAATTGCTTCTGATGGTCCTTATGGATAGGTATGGAGAAGAAGTCATTTGCCAAATCAACAGCTGTGTACCAACTACCAGAAAATATGTTTATCTGCTCAAGCAAGGAAACCACATCTGGTACTGCAGCTGTAATTGGAGTCACCACTTGGTTGTTTACAGTAATCTACTGTCATTCTCCAAGACCCATCTGTCTTCTGCACAGGCCAAATGGGAGAATTAAGTGGAGATGTGGTGGGGACTACCACCCCTGAATCCTTCAGGTCCTTGATGGTGGCACTAATCTCTGCAATCCCTCCAGGAATGCGATACTGCTTTTGGTTCACTATTTTACCAGGGAAGGGCAACTCTAGTGGCTTGCATTTAGCCTTTCCAACCTGTCATGTTAGGTCACCAATGTGAGGATTCTGCTAGTACTGAGTATGTCTATTCCACTCATACATTCTGGAACACAGGAAATGACTACAGCATGGATTTGAGAACCTATTGGACCCACTGTGAGTGAGACCTTTGCTAAAACTCCATTGATCACCTGCCCTCCATAGGCCCCTACTCTCACTGGAGGGCCACTGTGGTGTTTGGGAGCCCCCGGAATCAGTGTTAGTTCAGAACCAGTGTCCAGTAGTCCCCGAAATGACTGATCATTCCCTTTTCCCCAATGTACAGTCACTCAGGCAAAAGGCCTTAGGTCCCTCTGGGGAAGGATAAGAGAAAGACTGACTATACAAATTCTGGGGACATTAGAATCCTTCCCCAAGGAGCCTTGGCCTCCCCATCATTCTAGGGGTTCTGGATCTGTAAACTGGCTCAAGTCTGGGAACTATTTGAGAGGCCGGGATTGCTTATTACCACAGTTTGAAGTAGGTCTCTGTCCTTTTGCCTCCAGATACTTTTGTTTATATAAATCTAGCAAAAATTTTGTAGATTTCCCATCTATTTCACTTTTGGGAACACTGTGGCTAATCAGTCAGTGCCATAAGTCTATACATGTCAGATTATTTTGGTTTTTGTTCTGCTTCTGATGTCCATGGCGATTAAGTGCTGCCACTTGACCTCTGCTACTTTGGGATCCATTCAACACCATGGCCCTTAAATTTCCTAATTGAGTAACTGCTGTCCCCACCGTGAGGTCTGGCATACAGAGAAGAGCAATGACAGGGCTCTTAAGGGATGCTGGTGCTCCCCTCACAAATCTGTTTCTCAAGGTGTTAGGAAAGGGCATGTTTTCAGGATCTTCCAAATGTGAAGGATTAGGTTTAACACGACAGATCCACTCCAGCATTCCCATTTCCCTAAGCCTCTGGATCCCTTCATCTACAGTAAACCATGGAGTATCAGGCATCTCTAACTCATTCACTGTGGGCCATCTTTTGAGCCACACTTCTGCCAGCCAGCCAAATAGACTATTAACACCTTTCTTTACTTCATGAGTCACACTGAATTCAGAATACCTAATTAGTGGGCCCATATCAACACAACTCAGCCTGATCCAGATGTATGTTTTTTCCACCATTATCCCACACTCATAACATCCATTCCCATGCCTGCTCATTTGTCCTTTGCTTATAAGAGTTAGAAAACTCAAGGAGGTCTTTGGGAGAATAACGGTTCTCCTCATGAATCACCTTATGTAATTATCCTTTAGGTGACTTCTGTGACTGGGCCTGCTGAGGCCAAAATGGGTGATGAGAGTGAGTCCAGAGGAGTCCCACCAGTATTCTGTTCATTCCATGCAGGCTTGATTTCTCTATGTATATTAGTGGACACTAACATGGCAGAGGGTAAAGGAAGTGATCCATCTGCCACAGTGGGTTGCGAAATCTCTTCCACAGGCAAGATAATCTCATTAGCATCTAAAAACTCAACATCCTCAGCCTCCTCAGGGTCCTCCCACACATCTCCATTCCAATTCATGAGATCGATCGCATTCTTTTCCAATCAGTGCCCTCACTTTCCCTTCAGATACCCTTCGAGGCTGAGCATTTAATTTATGTTGCAGTTCAGCCAGTCAAATTATGAGGGGCTGCAACTGGATCTCTGCAATCTCAGCCTTGTGGCTAAAAGAGAGGAGATTGTCTGGCAGGACACACCTTTAAATTTTTTATCTGAGTCTGGAGGTGGGAAATGGTGTCTTCAAGCTCTTTTATTTTCATTCAAAAGTTTGTCTAGTGAGGCTAAGATAAACCAGCCAGCATCACTATATTCCTTACATTGCCAAAGAGATTCAAAATTTTTCTGCATGGAATCTCTAAATTCCTGAGATCTCACAAGTGGTGAATCAGGGTAATCAAATGGATCTATATGGCATGTTAGGCTAAAAACCTCATGCCAAGAGTCTCAATATGCTCCTTAATATCAGGAGAGTCCACAGTCTCTTTAGGTCTCATCAAATCTTGTAGTCAATTCCAGGAACACTTAAAACCATTAAAAAGCGCCATCACTATATTGTTTCTCTAATCCCACTCCTGGTACCATATTCTGTTCTAGTCAGGGTTTTACTAGAGGAATAGATATAATACAAGGAACAGATAAAACACAAAATATGCCAGTCCCAGAGTCAAATGGGAAAGCATGCTGAGAGCGTCTACACACTGCCCAATGAAGAAGTCAGTCCCAAGTCTTTTATACTGACTGCAGTATTCCATCCCTACTGGTCTCTACTGGTCTTAACCAGTTTCTACTGGTTCCTAACAGCCATTGTGACTGAAAAGAAAGGCAGAAGAATCTGCTACGGAAAGCTGAAGGGTCCAAACTAAAGGTTGACAAGTCGTGTATGAAAAGGAAGGCAGAAGAAGCTGCTACAGAAAGCTGAAATGTCCAAACTAGAGGTTGACATGTCGTGTCTGAAATGGAAGTCAGAAGAAGCTGCTACGGAAAGCTGAAGGGTCCAAACTAGAGGGTGACGAGTCTGTGCAAGAAGCCAGGAGATAAAGTCCAAACTGAGTTATTCTGAGGCAGGGCCCTCATGGCTCGCAGTGTGAAACAGCCAGTCAGTGCAGCCAAATTGATAAAATGTATTGACAACCATCATCACGCCAAGTTGACAAAACGTATTGATAAAATGTATCAACCACCGGCTTCCCACGAAGTTGACACAATGCATCAACCACTACAGCCTCTAAGTCACATTCTTGTGTAGAGTCTGTATTAGTGATCATTTACACTGATGGACACAACTAATACATTAATTTGAAAGAGTAGAGGTCTATTTGGATCACAGTAATAGGGAATTCATTCTGTGGTTCACTGGCCTCAAGAAAGTAACATCATAGCATAAAGGGATGATGGAACAAAACTCTGTTCATGGTACCAAAGAAGAAATGCAGGCAAACAGTACTGGAGAGGAAATTTTTCTACTTTTTTATTGCATAAAACAGCATAGTACTACATAAAGTAATTCTACCTGTAGCACAATGTTGCCTGATATAAGACTGTAATCAAAATTGAAAAAGAAAGATCATCTGATTCTCTCTCTCTCCCTCCCTCCCTCTCTCTCTCCTTTCAGTTCATGCTGACTTTGAACTCTGTAGCCTATGCTGCTGTCAAACTAGTGGCACTCCTCCTGCCTCAGCCTCACTACCACACTCAGCTAAAGTTAACCTATTTCCTAAAGGTTCTCAAACTAATCAATATTTCAAGCATGACAATTAATAAGTGGAGGTTTGTCCATCTTTAGCATAAATATAGTACACAGGGTCATACTTCTATGAGTCACAAAGACATTCCAAGAGCATATTATACTAATCTACTCCCCTCTATATCCAATGAATCTGGTGTATTACAAATAATGGT
>PVKN010036924.1:0-11342 GCA_004027915.1 Capromys pilorides
TTCCCGCATCCTAGTTGATTTTAAGAAATCCTTTCTTACTAGCTGCGACTGTGTCTTCAAGATCTGAATCTCTATCTTCACTTTCATTAATATGGTGTTGCTAGCTCATGATTGAGATTCTATTTTCCTGTATATCTCTTTGAAACCGCTTCATGCAACCTATTTCTTTCCTATATTGCTCACTTAAGGATTCCATGGATTTTCTTTCTCCTCTAATTTGTAGTCTTTGTCTTCTATAGAATTAGTTATTAATTCTTTTGTTATAGTTATCCTTTTTTTTCTATTTCAGAGATTACTTCTGATCCAATTTCCTCTCTACTTTTCTGCAGTTGTTTCTTTACTTCAGATGCTATTAATTTAGAGTTTTCCTTTTTCCTTCAGAGGATATTTCTGATCTGATTTCCTCTGTATATTTCTGCAGTTGTTTCATTACTTCAGATGCTATTAATTCAGAGATTTCAGCTCTGTGATTCCCATTTTCTTCTACGCTAGTGTCTCCTGAATTTGTTCTGGGTGGGCTCTGGGTCTGAGATTTCATCTTACCCCTTCTCTTTGTCATGTTGTATAGCACAGTTCTCTGACCTTTGGTGTAGTGCTTTGGTGCACTTATACCCTTAGCATCTACCAAAATTCAGATACACATATACCAAGTTTGATCTTGTACAGATGTGCAGACTGGGTCTGGTTGCTGTGTTCAGCTTCTTCCTGCTGCAGCACATAGAGCTGAACCTACTGTCCTTCTCTAACATGATGTTCAGCTCCTGAATTAGCCAGATGGGTCTGATCCCCAGCCTTTCTGCATTAAATTTCTCTGGTAGGTTCCACAGGATGTGCCATTTCTGGAGTCTGGATGGAGATGTAATGGTCACTGAATGCAGGCAAAGGTTCCTACTCACACACTGGTCCTGGATTCAGGCATGGGAAGATGTTCCAGGCACATCCCCCAGGCCAGAACTTCCTACCTGCATGCATGCAGGTTCTGAGCTCTGGACGAGTCAGACATTCTGGGTGGGGAGGAAGTTCCCTGACAGGGAAGAATTTCTGGGTGCACTGTGCAGGCCAGAAGTTCCTACCTACATTCATGCAGGTCTGGAAGCTGCAAATGTGTTTCTTTTAATTGGTGAATTGTGTCCATTTACATTGGTGACTATAATTAATATGCATTGGCTTATGTTGGTCATATTAATTTTCTGCTGTTCATTCCCTACTTTTCCTGCTTCTAATTTTTTGCCCTGTATGGCAAGGTTTTCTTTTTTTTCTGTTGTTGCTATAGTATTGTCATTCTGTTCCCTTTCTAGCATGTCTTTTCACACTCTGTATATGGTTGGTTTAGTTATCATGAATTTCTTTCATTGGTGTTTGTCATTAAAGTATTTTAGCTCACCATTAATTTTCAAAGTTTTCTAGGGTATATCAGTCTAATTTGGGATTTGTTTTCTCATAGGACTTGGAATACTTCACTCCATCTTGACTTGATGGTTTGTGATAAGAAATCTGGTGTTATTCTGATGGGTTTTCCTAGAAATGTGATACTTTCTTTTCTCTCGTGGCTTTTAGTATGTGGTTCTTATGCTGAATTTCTGAAATCCTAATTGTTATATGTCTGGGTGTAGATTTTTTTTGTTGATGCTATTTAGAGTTCTATATGCCTCAAGTAATATATGTCAGAATCCTTCCCCATATTTGGGAAGTTTTCTGCTACTACTTCTGCCAAAATTCTTTTATGTCATTTGTGTTGGCTCCATCTTTCTCATTGATGTCTGTTAATGTTTTGTTCATCTTTGCATTTTCTTGAAGCTTTTGGATTATTATTTCCTGGATCACACTCGTTTTTGAGATCTGTTTTCTTACTTGTTTACTAGCTGCAATGCTGTCTTTGAGGTCCGAAAGTCTATCTTCACTTTCATTTGAACAGTTTTGCCAAATTTTAATGCAATTTATAATTTCTTGTATAGCACTTTGAATCTGTTTCAAGCATTCTATTTATTTCCTATATTGTTCATTCAAGGTTCTTTCATTTTTCTATTCTGTTTCTTTTCTATCAGTGCCTTCTTTAGAAATGATTCGTAACTCTTTCGTTATAGTTATCATTTGTTTTCTACCAGGGAGATTATTTCTGATCTGACATCCTTTATACTCTTCTGTAGTTGTTTCTTTGCTTCAGTTGCTGTTATTTCACAGATTTTATATGTGTAACTTCCAATTTCTTCTATGCTTATATCTTATATCTTCTGGATTTGATTTGTGTGCTCGAGGTCTGAAATTGCACTTTGATCCTTTGTTTTGTTATTTTCTATTTCAGAAAGAAATCTTTAGTTTTATTTCTGTGATTTTTTTCACAAAAATGTGACAGTAGGTAGCTGTATCACTTTAGTTAGAATATCTCTGTAAAGATTCTGCTTTTAAGGCATCTCTCCTGTGTCAGAGATTCTTGTTTTGTGTGTCACAAGATTTTACCTTCTCTATTGATTGAGCACAAGATATATATATATATATATATGTATATATAATTTGTTGTTGTTTCAGTTTTGTTTTGTTTTGTTTTGCAGGACTGGGGATCGAACTCAGACCCTTGCACTTGCCAGGCTAGCGCTTATTTCACTGAGCTATTTCTCCAGCCCTGAGCATAGGATACCAATTTACATTTGGCATTGTCTTCCATCCTTTGGGTTCAGGTACCTTTTGAAGTTATTACCTAAACACCTCCTGATATTATTGTCCAAGGGAAAACATGTAGTTAAGGCAGATATGATATCCTATTTACAGTAGTACAATTGATAATACTACTTACCACAAATGAAATTTAGAAGTTGACAAAATTTTATAAATAATAGTTTTTTATCATTTTAGACTATATGAGCTAACATTATAGCTATTTAAAAAAAGCAGAGCCTAAATTGGGAATTTGTATGTCAACTTGTTCCCCTGAGTTCTGTCTTAGCACCTCTCCTTCACATACCTGGAGTCTTTCACACATACTAGTTCATCTAAGTTTCCTTCTTTGCTTCTGTGTCATGAGAATCCTACTGTAGTTCTAGGCCACCGTCTGAGCCCCACTGGGCCTAGCAGTATTCCTCAAATCACTGTGTTCAAGCAAGCCTCACCCCCTCCTCCTGGGTCTACTGTGCTGAGCTTGATGTGCAGGGCCTCTCCTCAGAGTTCAGCTCCTCTGAACTTTGTACTTTTAATGAAGTTAAGTAAATAACAAAGGATAGTTGAAGAAAACATTAATTTATTAAAAAAGAACATCTTTTTAGAATTATTATATTTGGATTTTTGTGCTTCTTTTAATTAAGAAGAATAAACTAAGGAAAAATGTTTTATAGTATTGCAAGACAAAAGTGAAGCTCCCTAAGGACCTGACGAAAGGGGGGATGCTTATGGGAGTCAAGACAGAAAATAAAGCAGTCCGTAACTGTCTTTAAAGGACTAAAGGCACCAAAAGCAGTACCCAAGAAATGTAAAAGAGCAGGTTGATTTAAATTGATATTTAATGACCAAAATTAACACTGCATTTGATTTTATGCTAGTAAAAGGCTCAAGTCATAAATCCAAAGTTTCATGATACACTAAGCTTCATGATTATAGAAAAATTTGACTACAAACATTCTATATACTGTGATTCACCCCACCAGCCTCGACACCTAAACACTGCAGAATTTCCCACACAGAAAATCATTCCCTCCCTAAAGGGATTTCAGTAACAATTTCACAAGTCCATCAAATATGCCCTAAGATTAGTCAGCTTTTGCCACAGCATAGAAAGTGCACAAGATTCTTCAGAGACTCAGCACATTTATGATCTTTTTGGAAGTCTAGTATAATGGAAAATGTATTACTATGCCTGAATGAATCTGTGACATGGAATCCAAAGAAACCAGTATCTAAACTATGTTCTCTAGTGTTCACCCACCCTACCTGAAAAAGGGGAGTCAGTAATTTGAAAGCATATTTCCAGTAAAGAAAAATCAGGGGAACTATGTTATTAAAAATGATACATAGTTTTCTGGGTCTGATGTAGGAACAGATGGGTTGTGGGCGTTCAAGTAAATGTCCATCTAGAATTGTGAAACTACAGAAGGTGTGAATAGGCACCTTGTCTCCCTATGTCTGAGGGCACCTGTAGACATCTGTCACAGTCTCATCTGAGTATATCCTGAGGACACTGAGGATAAAACATTCAGAGGGCACCTGATGGAGTTCTGCTGCTTCTAGGAGGACAAAAACTAATTAGAGAATCAAATCAGATACAACCCCACAACTACCAGGGCAGTGACTGCATGCAATGAGAAGAAAAAACAGTTAACAGAATTTGTTCAACTTGCTTCAACTCCAAACTTCTATGAAATGTCAAGGGCTTCAGGTGTGTATGCCAAATAGAACTGTATAACACCTGAGTTCAGGTAAAAACTAAATTTTCAAAACTTACATCAGTAGAAATCACAAAAGTGAAGAGCAGAAATATTCTCATTTAACTTGATCACTAATGTAAGACCAGATGACCTATAATGGAGAGTCTGAACAAAAGTATATTCACCCTTCCTGGAATAAAATTAGAAACTTAAAAAAATATATTTATTCATAATTGTTTCGGATCAGAGTGTTCTGTCTACAGGTAGGGTAAAGAAAATTTTAAAAGTTATTTTTTTTCTGACCTAATGGGAAGCAGAAAAGAAAGAAGGAAATTCTGGGAAACTGACCAAAATAATGTCTCCTTTTAAAGAAGAAGTTAAAAAACAAAACTTCAGTTATCACTCACTATATAGAAGGCTCTGAGGAAAATAATACATCCCAGAACTCTTTATATTCATCTCAGTGTCTTTATACAATATTCTTATTTATTGTCTGGAGCATTGCTGCTCTGAAATAATTTGTTTATCAGCATCCAAATCTATTATTTACTATAAAATCATAGTGAACCCTAGAGATGGAAAACTTTATCTTGACAGCATAGGGCAGTATTGATAAATTCAACAAGTAATGGAACATGATAATGTTAAAAGCAAGAAAATGTAAGAGAAATGGTAGTTACATACCACCAATTTAAGTACATATCAGCCAAGCATATAACATCCATGGCCATAAGTGAGTCATAATAAAATAGAAATTATGTTTTATTTTTTACTTCGTGCTAATTTTTTTATTTTTTTTATTTTTAATAAGAAATAACAATATGATAGTTTCAAAACCCACTAGTAGTGCATTCATAATAATTGATACATTGAATGTTGTTGTCCTCATAGTAGTTATACAGAGCACAGGGTGTACACATGATAAATTTTCTAATCTATATTAGTACTGGAGGAAAAAAGAAAAAAACAAAAAAAAATTTTATCTTCTCTTTGTACAAAGAGGGAGTAGTTGTATACATAGTCCAACGTTCAATAATTGTAGTGGGATACCAGTGAAAGTGGCAGTTTTGGAGGCCGTTTGTATAAGCCTCTTACATCTCATTATACTAATCTAGCTCTGTGTTCTATGCCTCATAATTAAGATTTTCTGCTGGGTGCTCAAGGGCAAGTTAAGGCCAGACCTGTACAATAGATCATTCATCTTTTTTATCTTCCAGGATCAGATCCCCTCAAAACTATCTTTGGAAACATGTACAGTGCCTTGTAGAGCTGTTGCCATTGTTAGCCATCAGGACGAGTCATGGTCATTGCTTGAATAGTTTGCTCTCTGCGAAAGCCTGAGAGAATGTCCTCTCTCTAGGTGACTCTCCTTAGGCACACTATATTTCGTCTATCCTTTTCCTCTGAGATCTCTTAATCTCCTTGAACAGAAAATTTGGGAAACCTCTGAGTTCTAGGATGTTACTGCACAGGTTCTCTTATGTCCTGAGTCCTCACTGACCTTGAAGGGCTAGGGCCAAAATATTGGCTATCCTCATAGTCCTTCTTTTTCTCCAATTTTTGTTCTGTTAACTTACATTCTCAAATATCCAGCAGAGAAGCTTCATGATACTATTACTCTATAACACAGGTAATTAAACTTAACATCACTGTCTTTCTGAGTATCAAATATCTTACACTTATCTTGAAATTGGTATTTTCCTTGAATCATTGATATTCTAATAAATGTTTTTTAAATTTGATAAAAGCATTTACATATTTTTACACAGACATTTAGAAATACAAGGTTGTACAAAATTGTAGCCTGCCAATTGTCTGGCATTTTGCCTAGTCTCTTACTCTCACTTAATACCCTTTTTTGTTCACCAAACATTTACTTGAAAGAGAGTATAGCAGCAACTGAGTTTGCATTGGCAGAAGTACACATCTAAAAGACCAGAACAACACACACTCCAAGCATAGTTACAGTGTTGCACGCTGCTGTCATCAATGAGAAAAACCTTTTGAAGTTTCCTAGGACCAATATTGAATTCATCTTGTGTACATAAGTGTATGGTTTTGCTCCTGCTATGTTTCCTCTCTTTTCTGCTTCCAGTAACTTCATTGTTTAATCCATAAGACTTTGATTTTCATTCAGCTGTGTTATGCCTTTCTATTTTTATTTCTTCTTTAGATTTCTTACACTAGGGAGACTATGTGATATTTACACATGAAGTCTTCCAGTTTATCATTCTTTGTAGCTGAATAATATTCCATTGTATAAAAATATCACATCTTTTTCAAACATTCTTCAAATGATGGGCATTTTGGTTGGTTCCAAGATTTGGCTATTACTAATTCGGCTGCTATAAATATAGGTGCACAGATATTGCTATGGTATGATGATTTCAGTTCTTCTGGGAAAATTCCCAGTAATGGGATAGCTGGATTGAATGGGATTTCCAGTTCCAGTTTTTAAGAAGCCTCCACACCGCTTTCCATAATGTTTGCACCAGTTTTCATTCCCACCAGCAGTGGAGAAGGGTTCATTTTTTCCCCACAACCTCCCCAACATTAGTTATTGGTTGATTTCTTTATGATAGCCATTCTTCGTGGAGTGAGATGGTATCTAAGTGTTGTTTTAATTTGCATTTCACAGATGGCTAGTGATGTGCAGCATTTCTTCATGTACTTACAGACTTGCTGAATTTCTTTCTCTGAAAAGTTTGTGTTCATCTCAGATGCCCATTTCTGGATTGGGTCTTGGAATTTTGGGACCTTAATGGTTTTTATTTCTTTATAATTTCTAGATAGAAGATCTTTGTCTGAATACTTATTAGTTAATATCTTTTTGAAATTTTTGGGTTGTCTTTTCATTCTGTTGGTAATTTATTTTGACGTGCAAAAACTTCTTAGCTGAAGGATGTCTCATTTATTGATGCTTTCCAGGGTTAAACGTCCATTTTGATTTTTGTCCGTGAAATTTTTGCCTACTCCAGTGTCTTCAAGGTTTTCTCCCACTTTCTCTTCCAGGAGATTTAATTTTACTCTTTTAATACTTAGACCTTTAATCCATTTAGACTTTAATTTAGTGCATGGTGATAGACTTGGGTCAAGGTTTAGTTTTCAACACGTAGTGAGCCAGGTTTTTCAGCACCACTTGTTAAAGAGGCTATCTTTATTCCAGTAAGCGTGTTTGTCCCCTTTATCAAAGAAAAGTTGGCTGAGTGTGTTTGTATTTGCTTCTGCATCTTCTAATCTATTCCACTGATCCTTAGATCTATTTTTTTTTTGCCAATACCATGCTGATTTTATTACCGTCACTTTACAGTATAACTTTAAGTCAGGAATTGTAATGCCTCTTGCCTTAGCTTTGTTGCCCAGAATTTTCTTTGAAATTCTGGGTCTTTTTTGGTTGTAAATAAATTTTAGGAATGATTTCTCCAGGTATGTGAGGTATGTTAATGGGATTTTGATAGGAATTGCATTAAATCTGTATAACAATTTAGGGAGTATGGCCATCTTCACAATGTTGGTTCTTCCTATCCAGGAGCAGGGAATATCTTTCAATTTTCTGAGGTCTTCTAGGATCTATTTTTTCAGAGTACTGTAGTTTTCATCGAAAAGGTCTTTTACTTCCTTAGTTAGATTAATTCCTAAGTATTTCATTTTCTTCGGTGCTATCATAAAAGGTACTATTTCTCTAATGTCTCTCTTGGTATGCTTGTTATCTGTGTAGAGGAATGCTATTGACTTTTGTGTGTTGACTTTGTATCCTGCTATGCTACTGAATTTGTGTACTAATTCTAGTAGCTTTTTGGTGGAGTTCTTTGGGTCTTCCAAGTAGATTATTATGTCATCTGCAAATAATGACAGTTTTATTTCTTCCTTTCCTATTCTTATTCCTTTTATTTCTCTCTCTTGTCTAATGGCTGTAGCTAATGATTCCAGAATTATGTTGAATAGGAGTGATGATAGAGGACATCCTTGTCTTGTACCAGATTTGAGAGTAAAAGACTTCAGTTTTTCCCCATTTTGAATTATGTTAGCTTTTGGATTATCATAGATGGCTTTTATGAGGTTGAGGTAGAGTTCCTCTATTCCAATTTTCTGTAGGAATTTGAACATGAATGAGTGTTGAACTTTGTCAAAGGCCTTTTCTGCATCAATTGAGACAATCATGTGATTTTTTATTTTGACTCTATTGATACAGTGAATTGCATCTGTAGATTTGCATATATTAAACCATCTTTTCATCCCTGTGATGAATCCTACCTGTTAATGGTGTACAATCTTCCTCATGATTTGTTATATTCTATTGGCGAGGATTTTATTGAGGATTTTTGCATCTATGCTCATGAGAGAAAGTGGGCTGTAGTGCTCTCTTTTAGTAGCATCTCTCTCTGGTTTTGGCATCAGAGTAATACTTGTCTCTAGGAATGATTTTGGAAGAATTGCTTCATTTTCAATTTCACTGAAGAGTTTGAGGAGTATTGGCATCATGTGTTCCATAAATTTCTTGTACAATTTAGTAGTGAATCCGTGAAATCGTGGGCTTTTCTTTGTCGGCAGGCTTTTTATTACATTTTGTATTTCATTGGCTGGTATTGGGTATTTGAGAGTACTTATATATTCTTGATTCAGTTTTGGTAATTTGTACTTTTGTAGGAATACGTCCATTTCCTCTGTGTCTTCAATTCTGTGAGAGTAAAGATTCTCAAAGTATCTATAAATGATCCTCTGAATCTCTGCTGGGTCTGTAGTAACTTTACCCTTTTCATTCCTTGTTGCTTGAATTTGAGTCCTTTCTTTCCTCTTTTTTGATGAGGTTAGCTAGAGGTTTATCAATTTTGTTTAATCTTTCAAAGAACTAGCTTTTTGATTCATTAATTCCTTGTATTGTTTTCTTCACCTCAATTGAATTAATCTTGGCTCTTATCTTTTTAATTTCCTACCTTCTTTGGGCTTTGGATTTCATTTGCTCTTCAGTTTCTACTTGGTTTCGGCACTGCATAAGAGTATTTACTTGTTCCTGTACTGTTTTCTTAATATATGAGTTCATAGCTATAAATTTCCCTCTGAGAACTGCTTTCAATGCATCCCATAAATTCTGGTAGGTTGTGCTTGAATTTTCATGAAATTCTAGATATTGCTTAATTTCTTGTTTAATTTCATCTGTAACCCACTGGTTGCTGAGAAGGGTGTTGTTTAATTTCCATGTTTTTTCTGGAGTTCTTATGGTTTCTTTGGCCATTTATTTTCAATTTCATTGAACTGTGGTCAGATAATATACATGGGATAATTTCTGTTTTCTTGAATATGCTTAAGCATGACCTGTGGAGTAATATGTGGTCCATTTTAGAAAATGTCCCATGTGCAGTTGAAAAGAATTGATTTGGGTGGAAAACTCTGTGTACGCCCACTGAGTCTAGTTGTTCGAATTTCTGTGTCTGTTCTGCTACTTCTTTGCTAATTTTTTGTCTGCTTGACCTATCCTCTTCATATAGGGGTGTGTTAAGTTCTCCTGTTAAGATTGTAGTATTGATTATTAGATTTTTCATGTCCATTAAGTTTGGTCTTATATAACTTGCTGCTCCCGTGTTGGGTGCATACATATTTATGAATGTTACCTCTTCATACTGAGTTTTTCCCTTGATCAGTTTGTAGTGCCCTTCTTTGTTACGTTTGATCAATCTTGGTTTGAAGTTTAGACTGTCTGCAAACAGGATTGCTACCCCTGCATTTTTTGAGGTACTGGAGCATGTAGTATTGTTTTCCATCCTTTCACTTTTAGCCTTTGAGTTTCTTTATGAGTTAAGTGTGTTTCTTGTATGCAGCATATTTTTGGGTTTTGTTTCCTTATCCATTCTGCCAGTCTACTTCTTTTAATTATAGAATTGAGTCCATTGACATTGATGCTTATAATTGAAATGTATTGTCTTATTATTTACATAACTTATATTTACTGCTGTGTACCACTTTTTCTCCTATGTTTAATTGGTTGTCCTGTTTGGTGGGATCTTTCTGTTTGCGTTTGTTGAGTTCAGGTTGTTTTGGTCCCTCTCTAAAATATTTGATAGTATACTGTGTGGTGTTGGCTTTGACGTCATGAAATTCTTTAGTTGTTCCTTGTCGTGGAAGGATTTCACTTCTCCCTCATACCTGAAAGAGAAGATTGTTGGGTATAGCAGTCTGGGCTGAAATTTGTTTTCATGGATTACTTGAAGCACTCTGCTCCATGCTTTTCTTGATTTCATGGTTTGTGAAGAGAAATCTGCCGTTATTCTGATGGGTTTTCCTTTAAATGTGATCTGCTTCTTTCTCTAGAAGTTTTTAGTATGCTATTCTTCTGCTGGATGTCTGGGATCTTGATTATTATATGTCTTCATGTATTTTTAGTCAGGTTGATGTTATTTGTCATTCAGTATGCTTCAGTTACCTGAATATTCGATTGTTTTCTCATATTTGGAAAGTTTTCTACTATTACTTCTGCCCATATTCTTTTTATAACATTTGTATTTATTCCTTCTTTCTCATTGATTCCTACTAATCTCACGTTGTTCATTCTTTCATCATGTTGCAGGTGTTGAATTATTTTTCCCTGTATCCTGGTTTTTTTTTAAGAGATTGTTTCTTGCCTTTTAACTAGCTGCGAGTGTGTCCTCAAGATCTGAGATTCAATCTTCACTTTTGTTCATACGGTTTGCCAGCTTGTGATTGAGATTTTATTTTCTTGTATATCTCTTTGATACTGTTTCAGGTGACTTATTTCTTTCTTATATTGCTCCTTGATGGAATCCATCATTTTTGTATTCTCTAATTTTTTATCAATGTCTTCTTTAATATTTCTTAGATCTTTCATTATAGTTATCCTTTCTCTCTTTAGTTTAGAGATTATTTCTGCTCTGCTCTCCTCTTTACCTTTCTGCATTTGTTCCCCTACTTTAGATGCTATTAATTTAGACATGTCTTTTTTTTTCTTCAGGGGTTATTTCTGTTCTGTTTTGCTCT
>PVKN010036925.1:0-11347 GCA_004027915.1 Capromys pilorides
TTTTTTTCTTTTAAAGGTGTGATGTGCTTTAAAAACAAGGAACAAAGAAGTAGTACATTAATGGTACAATTTGGTAAGCAGTTAAATTGTATGTTTATGTAACTTTGATTTCATTGAACTTCACTTATTTGATTGTGATGTTATTACTCATTATTAACATGTAGCATTTTTTCTCATTTAAAGATGCTAATGCAAATCAAACATTAATGATATAGTGCTTCCTTTTCATATAATATTAAGTGGTAGTACTATATTGAAACTTTAATGAAAGTTTCTTTTCCGGTTCTTATTATTTTTTATGTAACTTCACAATTATCCTTGAAAAGGCTGTGGTCAATATTTTGTGTCAACTTCAGAAGTTAAAAGCTTAACTAAACCCCCTCAGCAATTCCAGACCCAAGGGCATAGAGGCCCCTCCTTAGGGCATGGAGGGCCCCCCTAGAGTATGGAGGGTCCACCCTAGAGTGGCTCAGCACAAAAAGGATCTGAAAAGAGAAGTGAGGAAGGATGGGGCATTCCAGTTCCTCGGAGAAGCTCTGGTCTTCACAGTCAGCTTGGATATCGTCTCCTGGCTTCTTGTGCAGACTCTGCACCTCTGTCTCGGATCCTCATCAGCCTTCTGTTGCATACTCAGCAGCCTTTTGTCCCAGACCCACCAGCCTCCCATTGCACACTCGTCAACTTCCTGATACAGGCTTGCAAGGGACACTGCAGTGAGCTCCAGACTTGGGACTGAATCCTTCAGTCTGGTGTGCACATACGCTCTGCACGCTTCCTCATCTGACTCTGTGGCTGGCTGCCATAAGCTGATTTTGTAATTTCTTGTACATTTCTACATCTTGTGTTATATCTGTTTTTTGTGTTATACCTATCTGGTCATCTAGAAAAGCCCTGACTGATAAAAAGGCCTTTGTCTTTTTTGAGGAGAAATGTTAGAAATGACCTACAGTGGGCGTCAGACATGTCAGGTATACCTCTGATAAAGAAATAAAGACTTCAATTATTAGAACCAAAACTTTTTTTTTGTATATTTAGGAAATGGTCTACAGCGTGTTGAAGGTATTACTACTAGACCAGACTCATAGTGATCTGCCTGTTTACAGTCTCCCAAAAGCTGGGATTACATGCATCCACCACCTTGCCTAACCTCAATTGCTGTCTCAACATGCCCTAGGAGTGGGGCTTGTACAGCAGGCCTGGGGATCAAACCTGCCCCCTGTGTCTGCTTACAGGCAGTTTAATCTGCTGAGCTACTTGGCCAGCCCTCCAAAATTCTTTTCAGTGAAGTATTTAATCATATTTTCAGCTCCAGAAAGTTAAAACCTAGTGTGATGGGTTTTCCAAGTCCTTGTGTGTTGGACTTGTTTTCTGACTTCTGAATACATATCTACTTGCCATGCACTCTAGAATACACAGCTAAGGTGAAAAAAAGGCTAAAGTTTAAAATTTGATTTGTTTTTTAAAGACTTAGGTAAGATGAAATTCTAATAACTAAAAGTGATTAATTTTGGGAGCACATTGATAAAAGAAGTCATAAAACAATCACGTGAGGAGAAGGGAAGATCCAACCCATGTATCCTAAGTGACCATGGATTTGGATATGTGGCCACAGTTGGGGAGTTCACAGGTCCCCTGGGTCCTATTCCTAGACCCCATCCTTAAACGCTGTTTGCTTTAGCTCTAGGATTTTATAACTTTTCATTCTCTTTCCCTCAAAGCCTGATGGTCTCTCTAATCTTTCTCGGCTTTGCCTCCTCCAGGAGCCTTTGTGCAAACACAGAGATGATCTGTGTGAGGGGTTCACTGTAAGTCATGGCAGCAGAGGTGGCCAGCGATGCTCAATCAGCTTCCCCATTGTCCCAGCTCACGGGCTCTCTCCTTGCCTTAATTTATATTGCTTATGGTTCACATCGCACAGCCATTTCTAAGTGCGTTGGCTTTGTTTTCCTAGCTAGATAACCCTCTTATGGAGGTATTTCTATTCTGATGTTATTTCCTGTTTATAGTCAAAGATTCTGCTTCTTTACTTTCCTTGAAAAACTCTTACTAACCAGTTGCACTATGCTGAAATTTTACAAGCTGGCTAAACGATCTCCCGTCCTGTCCCGCCTACCCACGCCCCAGCCATGAATCATAGAGGTCCTTGCAGCCAGTCTTGTTCCTGAACAGTTGATCTTCATGTTCCCCTACCATATTTCAAGTTCTCTGCCCTCCAGGGCAAAATGTTGTCACTTGATTCAAGAAGACATTTGAGAGCTGAAAGCAGCTAACAGATGCTTCTTCTGTATAATGATCTTCACTGCATTAAATTAGCCATGTAAAGCATGGGTAGACAAGTTTAGTACTTGTTCCCTGTGACCTCTTTCTTATTTTTGTCTTATATAAATAATACTTTCTACTGTTGTAAAGGTTGTGAAAGTTTTAGCCAATTCTCTACTGAAGTATACTGGACCTAAGCATGTACTCAGTAAAGCATGAATAGAAATCAGCCACAGAGGTTTTGGAAGCCTGCAGATGTTTAGCCTCAAAATTCTACCTGTTCTTCATTATATCTTTAATACATTTGTAGTCAAAGATTCCAAACCACAAAAATCAAATGAGACATTGCAAATGTGAACTCAAGAAATCCATACCAAATGAAGCCCTCCAGATGTGCCCCAAATCCTATGCAAGGCAGGACAACGTTTAGATGAAAAATATCAACTACTCAGTGGCAGGAAGATCCCTTCAAATAATTTTAAATGTTTCACTAAGAGGGCTACAAGAATTTTACATAGGAAAAGAACATCCTTAATATTTTTAAACAGTCTTATCAATGCTTATTAGCGATTTGATTTCCTAATAGAAATGTACCAGAGCTTGTGGTACTGAAGATAAGTTGTCAGTGCTCAACAGTTTCCAGTTGTTAATGTATTCTGGGAATCGTGATGTGGATCGGTGCTTTCATTGTGACAGTCATAGTCGCATTCTTTGTAGCATCACCTCAGGCAGATAATCTGATTTTTGAGTATTACTGAACACCTAGGAAGAGCTGAAGTGACGTGTTATGTGAGGCATGTGTTTATACAAAGAAAGTCAGAAAAAACAATAAATCATATGTGATGCTAATTTTCTTATTAGTCACAATACTGTTTGACAAGTGTTCATAAGTCATAGTCTTTATTTTTTAAAAGTGTTACTTTTAACTAGTCTTCTCTTTTTTCAGTGGTGAATTTAAGATCAGCAGATAATGCTGAGACAGACAGCAGTATATTTTGTAATACAACAGACCCACTGCGGAGGGAAGTTTTTAAAAACCTTTAATAAGTAACTATTATATGCTGCCAAAACTTTAAGAGCTCTGCTGAAGAGTGGCTACTGAACAAAGCTTTCGGCACAGTATGTCCCTACTCCACGTAATCGCGCCATATTTCTGTCATATTGAAGCAAAAACTGTTCATCATTTTGTCAGCTCTGTCCGAAAAACAGAGAATTACCTTCCCAAGTGCTGGAGATTTACGCTTTTAATTATCTCCTATCTGCCTCACTACGCTCCAAACCTAAGGATCAATATAAATAGTCTTATTTATGGGAAAAATGTAAAATGTTTGGCAAACCTGGCTATCATTTTCTAGATTTCCATTTGATGCTATTGATTTCTTCTATTTTTCTATTTCTATATCACTTTTCAGTTGGTTTTGCAAACTCACAATGTTATTAATTTGTCTGGTAACTCTCACTGTTTTAAGAGCAGATATGCAGTTTAGATGCAGCTTCTTAGCTCCCCGCCCAACCATGTGATTATCATCTTGCTTTCCCTTCCTTCAAGCATTTGCTGCGAGGCCAACTTACAGGTGAGCTTTTCCACAGGCCTGACTGCTCACGGAACTGTCAGGGAAGAACATCACCTGTAGCTCATTTTATTTGAGTATCAGGCCATACTAGCATAAGTGGAACTTAACAGGCATGGACTAGTACCCTTGAAAACACACACGCACATACACGGGGCTGGCCAGCTAGCTCAGCAGATTAAAGCACCTGCTTAGGCAGATGCAGGGACTGGGGTTTGATTCCCAGTGTGCTGTGCTGGCCCCACCCCCCAGGGTGCACTGAGATGGCAATTGGAGACTGGGTGTGGGTGCCTGTTATCCTAGCACTTGGGAGGCTGAAAACAGGAGAATTGCTGTGAGTCTGATCTACGTAGTGAGATCCTCTAGTAAATACATTTTTAAAAAGCCCATACACACCCCTTATACATAATGTACATATAGTCATCCTTTGGTATCCATTAGGGATATGTTCCAGGACCACCCCCTCTTGGATAACAAATCCATGAATGCTTAAGTGCTTTACACAAAATGACCTAATATTTGTATGTAAACTATACATATTTTCCGACCCTTGGAAATATCGCAAGAGTATTTATAATGCCAAACACAATGTAAATGCTATGTAAATATGTGCTACCGTATACTGTATTGGTTAGGGGATAATGATGAGGGAAGAAAAAGGCTGTCTGTATTCAGGACACACACAACTGTTTTCCCAAATGCTTTCAATCTATGGTGATTGAATGCATTGATGTGGAACCAGACACAGATGGTCAATTGTATATATTTTATATGCAAGTACATAGATATAACTATAAAAGAGTTGCTATACTGAGGGCTTTCAGGAGAAATAGCAGGTGGATGACTCGCAGTGATTTTATACGAATATATGAGAAAGGAAACAATTAACTTGCAGCTTTCACAGGCTAGGTGTTTGTTGGATAGGTGGGATTGTTCCCCCTGCAGGAGGTAAAATACAAGAATATGAATAGTGTTTTTCCTGACATATCAGTTAAAGTAAACTATTATCCAATGTGCCTGAAAATTCAGGAAGTAAAAGATAAACATTAAAAAACACTATATTGGCTAGAATTGTAAACAACATGCTTAGTAGTATGTTAACTTTCTAGGGGTCTTTTTTTTTTTGGGGGGGGGACCAGGGTTTGAACTCATGATCTTGCACTTCCCAGGCATGCACTTGTGCCACAGAGCTATCTCCCCAGCACCTCTAGGGGTCTTTTCAAGTGAAGTACTTGTAAATAATAAAGCAATGGATCTAGTTATTAAGCTAAAGAAAAGAAAATTTAACAAAGATGTTACAAACACTCAAGAAAGATAGGGAAATGAGGTATGTGTTATACTTCTGTGTACAGAAAGAGGGAAAGGGAGGGAAAGGGAAGGAAAGAGAAGGGAAAAAGAAGATTAAATATAAAACAAGAGAAAGGATGTACCCAGTGATTTAGAAGAGAACATAGGGATGAGAAATGCTGACAATTTCTAGAGTGAAAAGCAAGTGAAGCCAGTCAACAGCATCCCACCCAGTAGCATGTTATACAGTGACAAATAAACTCTTGATCCTTAGAAAAACCCCAGCAGGTGCCTCTGCCACCAAGGGCCCTTCTGCTCTTGTCACAGAGAACACCTTCAAAGGCAGCACCTAACGGGGTTCTGGTTTCCTGGCCATGCTGGCTTTTCAGAGAACCACAGCTGCTGTGGGATCTACTGTCTCACAGCAGCTGGTGTTGAGGTGGAGCTGGGCCTGGTGGCCAAAGGAGATTGAGGAGCAGCCAACAGTAGGGAAAGCGCCTGCATGAGGGATTCGAAGTTGTAGCTTTTCCCCTAATCTCCTGACTGCTCTCTTAGATACAGAATGCCAGAGCCTCTAGCAGAGAGCACAGTGGCCTCTTAGAGGACAGATGGTGGGTGGGTGCAGTTTGTTTACGAAGACTGAGGAGTGTTTGCCTTGTATTATATTAATTACAGAAGAAATGAGGAAGTGGAAATAAGATAAGGAAACCAAAATCAAAACAAAAACAAAGCTAGAGTGATGAACAGAAAACCTAGGAAAGCTTAACATTAAGTGACCTTATCTAAAAGAAAGCTGGTAGGACAGCAAAGATGAAAATGTGGAGGGAGGTGGAGTGCAGGAGTACGGTTGCACTGGAGCTCCAACTGCTGTGGCAGGGGCAGCGATACGCAGTGTGGATGGTCACTGAAAAGCTGCACTTGCTGTAACTTCAGAAAGACAGATAGTGAAGAATAGAAAGGTCACCTACAGAAGCGCTCCCACAGAGGGTTGGTGACCACGCCTTTTTAGCCTTTGTGCAAACCCTTAGTCTCCTGTTCATGTGTTCTTACTCATGCTGATATACACCAGTGAACTGGCATGAGGCCATCTCTTGCCTTCAGACATGAGAAAGTAAGAAGCCTAAATTGGGCAACCAAAACCTGAAGCCCCAAATGAAGATGACAGTATCAACAAAAATCACAAATCTTGATGAACTACAAGGTCAGGGAAAGAAAACAGGAGCTAACATGTGGTTTCAAATTACTGATGCTTTTCAAACAGCAACACTATAAATTTTAAAAATCAGATGGGGTAGTTCCCAATGAGAATCTGATGGCATAGGCACGTAGGGATACTGTCATGCTGCATCAAATTCAGTTTCAGAGGCAATGCAATTCTCAAATTAGAATATATAAAAACTGATTAAAAAGGCTAATTAGGTTCTTGTTTCAATTTTCCTATAAAGCAAAGAAGATCTAGTCATAGATTTGAGATATTTATAATAAACTGTGTTCTGAGATGATGATGATGATGGTGATGATGATGATGAGGATGGTGATGAGGATGGCGAGGATGATATCATTATCACTGTTTTTAAACATTTAAGAAAGTCAAGTTGCCCCATTCTTAGGTACAAATTTGTTTAAATTTCTTTCCTCCTGCTACTCTTCTCCAGGGAATTGAAATTTTTATGTAAATGAGAAATTATTTGATATCTGCCAACTTTCAACCTAGCCCAAAAGAAAAATGTCAGCCTCCCAAAAATTTTTGTGGAATGTGTGTTAGCTCATTTTGCTGGCAAGGCCTAACTCTGGAAATCACATCTCCCACTGAATAGATGAAGATTCAGACTTAGGCTTCTCAGTTGATGACCATACTACCATTGCAGAATGCCAATTCATTAAAGAATAAAGGGATGTTCACAGTGAGACCAACTTTGTTCCATTTATACCATGTTAGACCAAAAAGAAGGCAGTTAAGAAAAAAGCAACATTGGGCATGGTGGCTCACACACCTGTAATCCAGTCCTCAGGAGGCTGAAGCAGGAGTTGAGGCCAACTTGGCTAAACAGTGAGTTGAAAGCTAGCCTGAAATATGTAGTGAGACCCTGTGTCAAAACACCAGAAAAAAATAAGAAGAAACCATGGATTGGAATATGCATGCAATTATGCAAATATCTGGGATCCAGTTGGAAAGTTGATTCTTCCTGGACTGCAGTGCTTGGCCCCTGCCAAAGCTCATGGTGTTAATTTGTAAAGGTGCACTGGGGAAATGTGTGTCACCAGTGCTTGCTCATTTACATAACACTGTATTGTGTAAATAAGGCTATAGCCTTCTGCTTTCCAACAGTGAGAGTTCCACCGAGATGTTAAAAGTTGGACCAAAGGGGCTAGGAACACTTAAACTAGGTCATATTGAATTTTAATGCATGAGGCCTACCCTGGTACATTTTCTATGGGCAATGCAGAGAGGCAGAAAGCAGTCTATTTACTTTGCAAATTTGCCTTCCAGATTTTTCCATAAACCTATTTTCTACACTGAAGAGTGAAGCCAATTCAGTCTCAGGCTGATTTAGAAACATTATTAAAGAAAATAAGGATGAGCATCTTCTTAATTCTTACATTAAAATGTAAATAGGGTAATTATACAATAATAAACTTTTCCCCAAATAAAAATTGCTCAGTTTCTGAGCTCAGTTATGGAGATTATGGCACCATTACTAAACACCAAGAACATGTCGAGGACACATTTGTGAATCTGCCATTGCTTTGTGATTTTATTGCCTAGAATCCCGGCATGACTCAGAAATTTGATTCCTTTCTTTATTATCAGTGGGACTTTTGAGTGGTGACAAGAAAGCTGGTGGGCATAGGCTTGTGTGTGACCTGCGTGCCCACATGCCTGGCAGCACACGTAGAGGTTATGGCTCACACTGAACGCAGCTCAGACTGAAAGTAAAACTACTCCCAAATTCTGAGGCATAGAATAAAAATTCTCATAGTTCCTCTTACTGAATCCATAATAAAAATTAAAATAGAATTCACAGCCTTTGTTTCTTGGTCTTAGCTATTCTATCTATAAGATATGAGTGTATGCCCTGTCCTGCTAGTAGTGGAAATTATTCCTTGGTGGGCCTTAGGGGAAATATTTGTAGTCATTGAGCCCGAATGGCCCTCCACAAGAGGGGAAACAGGCCAACAGTGGTGAAGTGACTCACTAAGCTCAGAATCAGGATTTAAATAGGCATGGTGACACACACGTATAATCCCAGCACTAGGGAGGCTGAAAACATGAGGATCATTATGAGTTTGAGCTGTGTCGTGAGATCCCGTACCAAATACAAGAGAGAGAGAGAAAGAGAGAGAGAGAGAGAGAGAGAGAGAGAGAGAGAGAGAATAGTAGAAGATGTATAGATTTAGAGGCAAGAAACCAAGACTTATGTCCTAGATGTCATTCATTATGAAAAATCTATGAAGTACCAGAAGATAGTGAAGAACTTAAATGATGTGGGCCTCACTGAGCTAAAATCCAGGTGCTGGCAGGACTGCCCTAGCTTCTGAACACTCTAGGGGAAAAAAAACCAGTGTCCTTGCTCTTCTACATTTTAGATGCTGCCCTCATTATTTGACTCATAGCCCATATTTATCTTCAGAGCCAACAAAAGCCAGTTGAGTCCTTCTCATCTTGCATAACTCTGGGTGCCTCTTCTCCTGTCTTCTACTTTGAGCAGCCTTGTGATTATATTGGGCCCACAAGCTAACCCAGGATAATCTTTTCACTTTAAGGTCAGCTGGTTAACACTCATAATTCCATCTGTTACCTTCATTCCCTTTGCTGTGTAAGGTAACATATTAACAGGCTCTGGAGTTTAGGATATGAATGTCATTATTTATCATATTTAAAGGGAAAGAAAGAGAAAAAGGAAGAAGAAAGAAAGCTAAGGAAAGAAAGAAAGGAAGAAAGAAAGAAAGAAAGAAAGAAAGAAAGAAAGAAAGAGAAAAGAAAGAAGAAAAAAGCAAGAACTATGGGAGTGAAGGAAGTAGGCAGGTTAGCAAATGAAAAGTAAGGGAGCTCTCTGTCTTCTGATGGGATAGATTCTTGAGTACATGTTGTTATGTAAAAACCCAAGGTAAAGAAAAGTGCTACACTGTATGTGGAAAAGGGAAGAAAATACTTTCACATTTACTTATGTCTGCAGAAGCCCTAGGAAGATAGATAAAAACTATGGAAGTGGTTATAAATGTTGAATGACAAAGAAGGTAGGACAACAAGGAAAGGGGTGGAGTCAGATTGTTTTCAAAACATCTTTTAAATTTACTAAGATTTCGGTGCCATGAAAATAGTTTTTTTTAAAAAAAAACTTAGAGAAATAAAAGTTGCTCCAAGACTTCTATTACTGAGTCTTATCCAAAACCAAACAGGCAACTCCTGTTCTGCGAGTGGTTTTGTATCACATAGTGCTCTAACTTTGCATGCATGGACTTCATGAAAGTGTGCATCATTTGTGAGATTTTTAAGATTCAGTTTGAACCTGTTTTTTTATTGTACTACGAGATGTTCTCAACATCTTGTAGTGCTGCGGTGAGAAATGGAGCATGTCTTATGGGTATATGAATTTTCAAGAGGTCAATAAAGGAGCAAACATCTTCATCTTATATTTATACAGGTACAGAGACTTTAGTTTCTCTGTGTGACTATAGAATCTTGGCTAAGTAGACAAAAATGTAAAATAGACTCACAGTTATTTCAGTATTCAAAATCCTCTCTATTCTTGCAAAAGTCTTTTATTATATCTTAAGCTACTAGAAATACTGTTGTTTATTGTATTTATTAGTCACATCTCTACTATAAATTTGTCTTCTGCTTGTAAAATATTTTGTGGCTCATGTCATTAATTTTTCCTAATCAGATTAACTAGGTATGCTCTTTGAATGGTAAAATTCTCTCTTTAGGTACTGTGTTCTCTGAATGAAAAACAAAGACAGTCATGTGACCAACACAACAATGAAGACATAAAGTATTTTTGTCACTCAAAATGAATTTGCTTCTGCTCCTCTGTGGATTTTCTTTATTGTGCATATTTGAGAAGCAATATGTAATTTTCTAATAAAAAAGAAAGGCTTTGGGATTTTGATCAGGATTTTTCTAGGTCTATAGTTTGGGGAGAAGTCACACATCCTAGCAATAAGATTTCAAATGAAACCTCTTTGTTTTTTTTGTTTTGTTTTGTTTTTGTATTTTAGGGAAGGCTCTACAGGGTGTTCTGAGTCTCACTACTAAATCAGACTCATAGTGATCCACCTGTTTACAGCCTCCCAAGAGCTGGGATTACAGGCACACACCACCATGTTCAGTCTCAGTTGCCATCTCAGTGTGTCTCTGTGGCAGGGCCAGCATGGCAGGCCTGGGGATCAAACCCCCAGTCCCTGTGCCTGCTTGCAGGTGCTTCAATCCACTGAGATATTTGACCAGCCCTTACAAATGAAAGGGCATGTTTTTCTTAATTCATTTATGTATGTTTAAGCTGCTGAGCATGAAATTTTATCAGGTACCACAATCATTCATTAGACTTTTCTTTAGAAGTTACATTAAATATTATTTTACAAGTCATGATGAACATTTCTCTTTTTTTAATGATTATAATTTTTATTATTCTTACTTCGTAGTTACTAAAATATTACTTCACAGTGTATATGTACCAGTATATTTATTATTTCAGTGTTTTAAAATAATGATAACTTATAACATGTGGTTTCTAGAAAAATATATAATATGTAGTCTTCAAATTCTTATTTATTTATTTATTTATTTATTTATTTATTTGTTTGCTTGTTGTGTTTGTTTGTTTCTTTTTTTTATTTATTTTGTGGCTGGCTCAGCCTGCCCTGGTGGTGGCGCTGGCGCAGCATGTGGTGCCGGGGATCGTACCGCAGTCCCTGCAGTTGCCTGAGCCTTCCTACGCAGGCGCTTTAGACCACTGAACCATCTTGCCGGCCCTGTAGTCTTCAAATTCTAATTTGCACTGGTAATTGGGCTTACTCAATAATTCAATATTATTAAGATCATTTATTTTGCTTTTTTACTATTTCATTTATTGCTTTAAAAATTTGCTTTTATGGGCCGGCGAGATGGTTCAGTGGTCTAAAGCGCCTGCTTAGGAAAGCTCAGGCAACTGCAGGGACTGCGGTTTGATCCCCGGTACCACATGCTGCGCCAGCCCCACCACCAGGGCAGGCTGAGCCAGCCACAA
>PVKN010036926.1:0-11332 GCA_004027915.1 Capromys pilorides
AAATATCTAAAATAAAAATAAAGTTTCCTTCCGTATCCTTTCTCTCTCCCAGCCATCTTACTACTAAATGTAACAACTACCAGTACTTTTATTATCTCCTTCAGGCTTATTTCTGTTCGCTCAAAATAATGTATATGCGTATACACAGTTCTCCCAGCCAAAAAAATTGGAATTACACTTTATACTATTCTGCAACTTAGATTTTCCCCTCTTGTTCAGTCAGTTTTCATGTAGATCTATCCCACTCTTTTAAGACCACCTACTGTTTCATAGTGTTAACTTACCATACCCTAACAGTTTCTCATTTGAGAGCCATTAATAGTTCAGTCTTCCATCATTAAAAATAATAGTGCAAGGCTAGCCAAATAGCTCAGCAGATTAAAGCACCAGCAAGTAGGGGCTGAGGGTTCAATCCCCAAGCTAACCAAGCCAGCCCCGCCCCCAGGGCACACTGAGAGGGGAATTGAGACTGGGCTTGTTGGCACACACCTGTAATCCCAGCTCTTGGGAGACTGTAAACAAGCAGATCACTACAAGTCCGATGTAGTAGTAAGACCCTGAACATCCTGTAGATCCTTCCCTAAAATACAAAATAATAGTAATAATAATAATAAATTTAAAAATACAATAATTACCATGAGTTTAGATTTTAATTTGCTTTCTAATTTTATCAGGACAATGGGAACTGAGGCCCTTGCAGAGTTTACATCTGTCATTCACCAGGATATTGAAACCTGGGCTGATTTTCATAACTGCCTGTAACTGGAGAACCTCACTTTGAAGAGCAACAAAATATTCCGAATTCACCCAGAAGCCTTCAGGGACATCAAAAAAGTACAGGTTCTAAAACCATTTCTATACTGTCTTATACATGCAGACATAAGGCTATTACTTTACAGCAGTATAGCTCTACTGAGTTTCTTCACGTCCAGTTGTACTGGCTATTAAACATGTAAGGTGTTTTAAAATCCCCCAAAAGACATGAAGTCTCTTTCTTTTCTCAGAAATCAAAGACTGTAACAATGGACATGAACTTTTCTCAGTAATAATACTCAGAAGCAAGAATTATGTTTTTTTTTCTAAATCAAAATAAATTCACTCTCCAGCTTCCACTCACCAATGGTGAGACGTTAAAACTGTTATGTGTCAAGCTGCCACCTTAACTTCAAGATCAGTCAAAGTTTCTAATGGTCTTATGCAAACTGGAGCGCTTGGAAAGTTCCCTCTGGAGCACTCTGGCCAACAGACATCAACAACCCAGGACAATATGGGCCACCAAAGGCCAAAGATCTTCCAGATTTCCATGCTAAAATTGGGCATGGAATAATACAAATGGTAATGATAATGGCACATGCTTATGTGGCATTTACCACAAGCCACATACTATTCTAAAAATTGAACTCAGGCAAAGGATATAGCTCAGTGGTTCAGCACTTGCCTGGCAAGTGCAAGGTCCTGAGTTCGATCCTGGTATTGCCTCCAAAAAATAATATAAAAATTGGACTCCTGTTAAGGCAGGAATCGTTCACATTTTTGGAATTGCACACATTGCAGTAAATGTCCCTCTAGTCCCAGCAGCTGTGAAGGTGAGGAAACTTAAAGCCTGCTCGGTGCTTGGCAACTTCAGCCCTTCTCCAAGCACCTTCCTATGTGTCCGTCCCCTTTGGGAGGATACAGTGACATCTGTCCGAAATGATCCTTTAGAATGAGCAGGGTGGCCTTCAGCACCAGTATTTAGTGTGGCCACTGAGAAGCCACTTGGTTCAGCGTCCCTTCTAAAAAAACCTCCATCCCTCATACTCATCCTTTATGTCAGCTAGTGTAGTTCACTGGAATATGATGTGCACCACACAGGCAATTTTAACGTTCCAGTAGCTAACTGGATTTAACAAGTAAAAATAAACAAGTGAATTTTGTTTCAGTGGCAGCTATTCAGTGGTAGATGTTAAGCCAGTATACTCTGATGTCATTTTTCAAACATTTAATCGATATGAAAATTATTAACTAGCTGCATTCCAGCTTTTGGTGCTGAATATTCAGCACCTATTGTGTATTTTACACCCTCCTGTGCACTGCTCGCATTTGCGTTGCTCAGTAACCACAGGCAGCTCATGGGTATCCTGTAAGGCAGCTTGGACATGGGCAAGGTAACTTCTGGGAAATGAGCTTAATGATGGGCCTAGCCTATGTGTCTTCCCATGTGGGACTCATTTTAGAGCCAGATTTTCAAAGCATAAGTTCATCACCATATTTAAATGGAATGAAAAAGGTTTCACTGACATTTCAGATTAACATTTCTTAATTGTATCCCATTCTTTTTAGATACAGTGATTTGTGAAGCAATATTACATGCTTCTCCCAGTTGTTGCATAATATACATGCCTTTCAGATGCCACTGGATGGGTATTTCTTCAGCAAGTTGGAATATTCTGCTTAATCATTTTTCAGAAATTATTTTTCCTCAATTACTTCATTAATTTTTTCTTATATCCAGTTTTTGCTGTCCATTCCATGACTTGTAGTAGAATAAGATGCTACAGTGAAGTAATACATTAAAAAGAAAAAAGTATTTAAAGGGCGGGGGAGATAGCTCAGAATAAGTGCTTGCCTGGCAAGCACAGGATCCTGAGTTCCATCCCCAGTGCCGCAAACAATAATAATTATTATTATTATTATTATTAATATTTGAAAGAAGATTACTTCAATTTGTTGAAGAAAGAAACATACCTAATAAAGCTATTGATCCTAGGCAGGACAAAGCTAAAATCAAGTGTTTTGTTCCTTCCCAGTCTGTCTCTGACTTCTTAGTGTTGGGATTTTTCCTTTGAGACTCAAGATTATCTACCCATCTCTGGAAAAACTACCCTCACTACCTAAATTCATAAAAAGAAAAAATTCAGATTCTACACCCCCAGTGGTCTTGTTTGTGATGTCGTTTGACAGTTTCAATCAGCTCTTATTAGGAAGTTACATAATCCAAGATAATATAGATGCTGATTTTGCACAGTGCTTATAAAACAATTGGCCTTGATAATGTTTAGCCTGTCTGGTTTTCAAAGCCAGGTCTGCACATTCCGTTTCAGATTTTCTCCTCTGTTGTGACCCTACTCTGCACTCCATGCCTCACGCTGGTGTTTCCTGCTCTGCTCCAGGCTTGACCCACACAGGTCCTCCTCGCTATTGTGGCAGGTACACAAGTCCCAAGAGGGTGTGTTCTAAAACAGAAGCACACAGCTGTAAAGCCCAATCCGATCACAACTCCGCCATTTCATTCCTTGTTACTTCCTATCTGAACACATGCTGCGTACTCCATGTTAACCTCTGTTATGGCCTGTGTCTAGGCGTCCCCCTACAGCCTCATGCAGTCACAGGTGGAGCTTTTTCAGAGGTGCTGGATCTAGAGTGTGTGATTGATTCATAGTGTAATGCTGAGAATAAGGGTGCTGGGACTAAGGGTGTGAGCGCCATCTGCTCTGTGAGTGGGTGTCCTGGATACAGTACCAGGGGCAGAGAGAGGCTTGCTGCTAGTTACTTCTAGTGGGTTCTCTTGCTTGCTTTGCTGCCTTCCTGCCCACCATGATGGGTCTCTGCAATTCCTATCTGCCATGCCACCCTGCCTTCTAAAGCCTGTCCAAAAGTGAGCTAAGTACACCTTCTCACCTTTTCTATTTATGTGTTTGATACAGGGTCTCACTATGCAGCTCAGACTCACAGTGATCCTTATATTTTAGCCTCCTCAGTGCTGGGATTACAGGCATGGGCTACCAAGTCTGAACTTGGTCTCTGGTTCAGCATGCCCTGGGGGGGTGGGGGCCGGTGCAGTATGCAGCACTGGGGATTGAACCCTGGTCCCTGCCATTGCCAAAGCAGACACTTAGTCCACTGACCTATCTTACGTCATCTTCTCACCTTTATTTATTTTTTTTTAATTTTATTTATTTATTTATTTGTTTCCTTGTTGTGTCTGTTTGTTTCTTTATTTATTCATTTTGTGGCTGGCTCAGCCTGCCCCGGTGGTGGCACTGGCGCAGCATGTGGTGCCGGGGATCGAACTGCAGTCCCCGCAGTTGCCTGAGCCCTCCTAAGCAGGCGCTTTAGACCACTGAACCATCTCACCGGCCCCATCACCTTTAACTTTTGAGTATTGGGTATTTTTTATCAACAACAAGAAAAGTAACTAAGACAACATCTATGTGGGATATATTGGGTAGCTAAGTTCAGCTTCCTCCTCTGTTTAAGAAAAATGAAAAAGTTATTGGAATAATTAAATATAGTGTATGTAAGACACTAGCAGGTTGGTATACAGCAGGGCTGTGCAAACAGTAGCTGGAGGGACATCTAACTATGCTTTCCGTGCTCTACGGTGTCACTGTTGAGTCTAACTTTAACAGCTCTCTGTCTCTAGAGTCGCTGTGTCTTTTTTGATCCTTGGCCTCCCCCTGCATTTCTGATTAGACTAGACAATTAGGAATATAATAGCCATGGACACAAAGAAATATACTACTACCCCTAAAATAATATTTGAAGCAAAAGATCTCTCTGCTACTTGTGTTCAACTACAGTTATTCTGTCATCATCTATCATCTTCTGCTTTCACAATTAGTGTTTCTAGAAATTCTAGACCTCTATCCAATTCTAGATCTTGAGAGTGTAACAGTCTAGGTTTTATGTAATAGTCCACAACCTGCTTGCAACTCATAGGAAAAAAGGAAAGGAAAAGGAGAATCTAAGATGTATGGTTTTAAAAATACATCACGGTAATTTCTGTCCAATAAAAACATTGCAGTGCATCCTCATCCATCTTACCAAATCTGGCACTATGCAACTTCTGGCTCTTCTGCAAAGTCAAAATAACCATGAAAGGTAAATGTTGTGAATCGACTCAGGATATTAAGACAGGCACAACACAGCTAGAGACACTCACAAAAGAGGTCTTCCAGAACTGCTTCAGAAAGTGGCAAGAATAGTGGGAAGGGGGAGGGGCTTGAAGTGGACTGTAGCAATGTGTCTTTCACTGTAATAAATTTTTAAAATTTAAGTATTCATTGTGTTTGCAGTCACATCTCCTGTAGGTACCATGCTTAAAGATTGAATATACATTAATTCTCACAATAACCCTAGTTGGTAGGCTAACAGAAAGTAAACAGTTTGCCAAGACAGATTTTAGGAGTAGAGCAGAGATTTCAATCCAATATCGTCTGACTTTCAAACCAGCTCTGTTTCCATAAGCACATAAGCAGAATCTTTCTGTAACTTACTTATGTTCTTTCTAGGTGTTTTTGTTTACAGACTCTCCTAAATGTGTTTCTTCTTAAGCAGGTTCTCCATTTGGAGGTTGACTTGTGCAACTACCCATAGCCGTGTGACAAGAGCTTGGCAGGCTTCCAACGTTTCATTTATGGATCCTAGAGGAAAACACGGCATAGAATTTGCAACCAATCTTTAGGTAAGTTAGCAGGTCTTCTCTTCTCTGCACTTGAACTGAAAATTACACATTAAAAATATAGTTTCCTTTGAAACAATGACAGTCCCTTTGAAAGCAAGTTGATCTCTGGCATTCACAGCCTGGCACTGTGTCACAGAATCACCATGGGTGCCTTACTATTTGCTCCAGTTCATTAATGGTTTTTTTCTGTGGTAGTGAAACCTAGCACACATCTCTCAGAATCATTAGATTGAGTCAAAAACAGAAATTTCACTAGAAGAAAATTTTTCCCTGAGGTCCCAAAAGGACATAATTTTACCCTAATTCTTAATAATTGAGTAAAGAAAGAACTTTTGAAATATAAAACATTATCATACATGTTTGCTTTACCCCTTAAAAGTATGTTGCTGTATATACACAAAACAAACATAGAAGCCGTGCATGGTGGCACATGCCTGTAATCCCAGTGCTCCCAAGGCTGAGGCAGGAGGATCATTGCAAGTTCAAGACCAGCTAGGGCTACAAAGTGAGCTCAAAGCCAGCCTGAACTGCATAGTGAGACCCTGATCAAAAGGAAAAAAAAAAATTGAAAATATATTTTCCTTTAATTT
Source organism: Capromys pilorides (assembly GCA_004027915.1). Classification (NCBI taxonomy): domain Eukaryota; kingdom Metazoa; phylum Chordata; class Mammalia; order Rodentia; family Capromyidae; genus Capromys; species Capromys pilorides. Next base: position 6,037 of record PVKN010036926.1, read on the forward strand.
GTTCTTTGACCCTCTGTCATATAAGGATGTTTCTAAGGTTAAACATTATGGGAAGTTTATTCCCACTATTAACCATATTGGAAAAAAAAAAAAAAGATCGAAATCCATCCAGCCTTGGACTCTGTCCTAATCAGGGTTGCCATTAAAGTAGACTCATGCCATGTTCTCCAGGTTTAGAAAAAAACCAGGAAAGGCAGAGGAGGTCTGAACGCCGCCAACCACACTTGTTTCACGGCTTTATACAACTGACATTTTGAGTGAGGAAGCCAGAATGCCAAGAACCAGAAGAGCAAGGGGATATTTTTGCTGTGTCCAAACACAGGAAAGAAGGAGGGTTGGAATATTCCAGAAAACAGGAGTAGTTAAGGATGCAGAGGAAGAACAGGTGATGTGCCCACCCCTCCTCTCTGGCTCCTTCCCCGACGAGCATCACTCTGGGCCTAGCAGCGTACCTGCCCCAAACAGCAGATGGCCATGCATACATGTGCACAGAGCCACAGACATCCTGTTGGCATTAGGCAGAAGTGAAAGGATGGATGGACAGACAGATAAATGGATAAACTCGCCTTGCCACCATGTAACAGATACTTAAAAAATATAGCTAGACAAGGGCTGAGGGGAACCTTAAAAATCCCCAGAATCTTCTGTCCTCCTTATGGTTTCTATCTCCCATTTGCAGGGAATAAGTAGGCATATCTGAAGATTTCCACAAGAAGAATTTCTAGGGAGGCTCACTTCCCTTGAATTGCTCTAAACCAGAAGAAAAGCCTATTAAGGAGCAAATAAGAGAGGAGGAATTCGCATACACTTTCCCACCCAAGAAGAGGCACGCATGGGCACTGATGCCATGGAGGTTCAGGGACAGTCACCAAGAGGGCTTGGAGATGTCCAAGATCTGCGAGACACAGGCAGTGAAGGTCAGCCCCAGAACCTTGCCCTGGCTGTCTGCCTGTCGGTGTTCATCACGTTCATTGTGGCTTTCTGCATGGGGGCTTTCATAAGGCCCTATGCTGACAAAATATGGCTCCAATGCTGGAACAAAAAGAACAAAAACCGTGGCTCAGATAATACCTACATAAACGAGGGCTTCTGCAGTGGAGCTGAAGCTGCAGGGAACGTGCAGCACCCAGCGGTGGAACTGCACCAAGCTCTTCAGCATCCACGCCTCTATGAGAACCAGGACCCTTCTTCGGCAAGCCTGTATGCCACTGTCACTCTTGGTAGAAAAAAGGAGCCTGGCAGTCAGCAGAGCTCAGAACAACTCAGGGACAACCAGAGGACAGGAAGTAGCAATGGCAGGGTGGTTTCAAATGGCAGTGCAGCTCCTTCTGCTCTCCACAGACTGTCAAATGCTGATAACAGTGAACTACACTCAGCAGCACAAGACCACATTTATAGCAGTGGTACTTTTGAGGAATTAGAATATGATACTGTGGCTCCTGAACATTCTCTCAGTGAGCATTCAGTGGGCATCTCTTCTGTAGATGACACATTACAGACTCTCTCTACTTTCTCTGGCTCAACCTATGATGATGTGAATGAATTAGGTGCATCACTACCAAAAGAAAGGACAGCTTCTGTCCCCCAAATGCTCACACATACAAGTGCACTGAGTGCTGGAGATTGTAAGAAAGCAGGGGGCTCTAAATGGTCACCTTCAGAAACTCACGGCTCACAGATGGAGTTTTCTAAGGGAACACAAGTGAACCATTCCAACAGCTTCCTGGGTGTGCAGCAGCCAGGTCTCCTGCAGGCTGGTCCTAACAGAGAGTTGCCAGACTTGGGCAATATGGTCACACACACTGATGCAGGACACATGGATCCATCAGCCCTTCCACCAGGGTGGAGAGGTGGCCACAATGCCGCTACTGAGTGGCCAGTGCAGAAAGATGCCCTTTCTTACCTTCAGTCCAATGTGGAGAGGGACTATGATTCTGATGAAGGGTCTCTGTTTACCTTCAGTTCAGAGGGCTCAGAGAGCACAAGGGATATTACTGCAGAAGAAATACCTGGTGAAGATGAGAGTTGTGGGGCTACTGAGCCCCTACAGGGTGAGGACTTTGTGGCATATAGGGACAATGTGATGCCAATAGAAAGTACTGAGGAAAACATCCCATGCCAGAAGATTCCAGGAAAACACAAAACACAGGAAGATAATTTTGAAAATCTCATTTCTGGTCCTAGTGATGAGATTCCAGGCATGTTAATTCAGCCTGAGCCAGTGCAATGGCTTTACTCACTTAAAGACCTATAATTTTCAAATGCAGACATTTTACCACCAACAGCACCACACTCTAATGAAGTTCCCTCAGATCCTGGGAAGAGAGTCTGCCCTGAAAGAGATTAAGACATTAGCCTGGTGCTCAGAGAATAGAGCTCAAGAAGGTCCTCCATTCAAGATCACTGTAGGGCACACAACAGAATTCTCAAAGGGATAATGTGAATTCCAACTGGGTAGACATTGATCCAAATGAGGGGTTTATGTGTCAACTTGAAGACCATGATTCTAGAAATGTCATAACTAAGCACGATTGTTATACTCCTGTGGTGATGAGTCAGCTCTTCCATATGAAAAAGGTGGGGAGAATATTTTGGAGATGGTTCTAAAAACCAAGCATTGAGCTTCCAAAAAACTCCAGTTCATTAAGATCACAGAAGGCTGAGGAGATACCTTGGTGGTCTAAGCACCTGCCTGGCAAGCACAAGGACCTGAGTTCGATCCCCATTACCACATACTGTGCCTAGCCCCAAAACCAGGTGTGGCGGCCCATGCCTATAATCCTAGTGCTGGGGAAGCTGTGACAGGAAGATCACTATGAGTCCAAGCTGAGTAGCAAGACCCTGTACCAAATAAATAAATAAATACACTGACAATTCAGTGATGGAGACTGGGGAAAATATCCACGGGAGAATCCATGGCATTTAGAAAGAGACAATTCTAACTTTCATACTCAAATGTAGACCCAGAGGAGTCTGATAGGAGATGCTATCTGTGTGAAGAACAGCTCCACTGTGACAAAGACAAGGACATTCAACATGATAAAAAGAACTAACATGACATTTTTGGTATGTACTGAAGAATTTACACAGAAATGCTAAACACAGTTTTTTTTAAAATGTATGTTTTTTTTTTTTATATTTTAGTGAAGGGTCTATAGAGTGTTCAGGGTCTCATTATTTGATCGGACTTATGGTGATCTACCTGATTATAGCCTCCCAAGAGCTGGGATTATAGGCATGTGCTACCACACCCAGTTTTTAAAAATGTATTGGGTACAGGGTCTTACTATACAGCTTGGACTTGTAGTGATCCTCCTGTTTTCAACCTCCCCAGCACGGGGTTTATAGGCGTACACCACCGCACTGGATCTCAATGGACTCAGTGTGCCAGGGGCTGGGACTGGCACAGCATACGGTGCTGAGGATAGACTGAATACATTTTTAATGAATTCTGCATAAATACTAGCATGACTTTGTGGAGGGTAATCATGTAATTGCAAAGCTGAAAGTGTTTAGAGCAATTCTAGTGATTTTTAATATGTTATATTAAAAAAGAAGGGGAACAATTTTCTAGAATAAAATGCAAAGTAAAAATCAATATTGTAAAAAAGTGATATTTTCTGTAAAATAAAAAGCATTATCCTTGATGACCCCATCCTTGATGTGACTCTTCCATCTTCCCCAACTTTTTAAAATTTTACTTTTGGACTCTTCTTAGCTTGCCCTTGTGAGGACAACATTCCTTAAGGGTTTCTTTCCAGACTTCCTATAAAACCCTGTTTTACTGGAGAATAATGAAATAATACTGTGAATCTGAGTAGAGCCAAGACAGACTTCTACAGAGAGCTGATGGAATGTTCTGAAAAACATAGACCCAGCTGTTGCAACAAGCATCTTGATGTGGGCAATGCCAGTTCTGCGAGATCAGGCCCAGGCTTCTTGCCAAGCTCCAGACACACATCTTCAACCCCATTTGCTCAAATCTACATAAGCCATCCTGGCACCTAAAACTCATCTTTTTTGCTCTATAAACAAGACTTCCCATATTCCTTTTCTTGATTGACAGTATCATGACACCCATCTTGCAAGCCAAGTTAAATGTCTAATTAGCTCTGACTCCTTCTCTTTCATTTTCTACTTCTAAGTAGCCTCTTAGCCCAGCACAGTAGAAGTTCCAGAATGTCTACAGGGACAATATCTAGGCATGGCGATCTGGAAGGGGGCTAGGCTATTGGGGTTAAACCAGAGTTTACACAGATATTGTAGACTGGCAGATGGGCCCTAATATTATGCCAGTCAACTTTGTGGCATCCTGACTCCTGTGGGATCTAACTGTAAAGAAATTCTTAATTTTGTTATATATACTTTCAATCTCCAAATGAGGAGACTGTCTGTCATCCTTTGTTCATCATCTAGATGGTTGTGATCTTTAATCTTGTATGTAATTCATCATCCCAGTGCTCGGAATTTTTATCGCCCCTTTTATTGCCCCATTATCTATATAAAAAATGTCATACATCAGACACATCCTATCCTTCCATTTTCATCTCATGACATTTTCACTTCACCATACATTTTTACAATGGTTTATATCATTTATTAATTTATTTTGGCAAATTCCAAGGACTTGATAAAAGGAACTAAAAGGATGACCGATGTCTCCCCCACTGCTCACAATCACTCTTAAATATTCACTGTCATACTTTCACTGAGAAAATACAGGTTATCAAGAAGAAAGTCCCTCACTCCCCTATCTCACAGTTTTAAACATATTCATATCCACATCTGCCATCATTTGTTTTCTCCCATCCTAAGAAGATATCAGTATTCTTTCTTCAAGAATAATCTTCCTTGCTGCAGTTCTGGGGACAGACTTACTCATGTTTACAATTTCTGTACTTTTAAGCTCTTCTTATCAAATGAACCTTTCTATAGTCTGTAAGCATGCTCAAGTCCTTTCAACTTTAAAATCAAAGCAAGAAATCACTCCTCTGCTGTTCCCTCACCCACTTCTATGTGGTGGTCAAGCTTCAGCTTCTAACTTCTAATTCAGCAGCTTCCAACTACAACCATCAGTGGACTCTTCAGTCTTCATCAAGAAAAAACATGCAGCCGCCCTGGTCCTCCGGCTGGTGCTTGCAACAGTAGCGGTCTTACAGCTTTGCAGCTCACTGCAGGAGAGGAAAATGGTCCTGCTGTGCTACAACCCGGGCTGCGGCCAGTGCTTCAATCCCAAGAGCAATGCCAACGATGCTTGTACATACCATCCTGGTGTTCCAGTCTTTCATGATGCATT
>PVKN010036927.1:0-11339 GCA_004027915.1 Capromys pilorides
CAAAAAAAAAAAAAAAAAGAAACAAAGCACCATGAAGAAACAGAATGATAAAAGTGCACTAGCTGCAGAGTAGATAAAAACAGATACCAAACCAAGTCCAAGAAAATATTAATCATAGGGACAAAGTCAAATGCATTAGATTCTTTGCACTCCAACAGTTTCATATTTTTATTCTGTTCTGTGTGGGTTTTTTGCAAATTTATACTGTTATACTAACAACCCTGGCTGAAAGTCATTATTTTGTAAATTATACGCTTAATTTCTACTTTAAAAATATCAACTTCAGGCCAGGGAGACAGCTCAGCAATCAGATAGTTGCTTAAGTTCCTGCCTGGCAAGTGCAAGGTCCTGAGTTCAATACCACAGAAAGAAGGAAGGAAGGAAGGAAGGAAGGAAAGAAAGAAAAGGAAGAAAAAGAAATCAGGGCCCAGGGATATAGCTCAGGGGCAAGACATCTGCCTGACATACATGAGGTCATGAATTGAATTCCTGACACCAAAAAAAGAAAGAAAGAAAAGAAAAGAAATCAACTTCCACAACAGAGCATGTTGGTGTATTCCTCTAATCCAAGTGCTCAGGAGGCTAAGCGGGCTGCACAGTGAGTACAAGGCTAGTCCAGATTATGAAGAAACATCTTTTTTTTTAAAGCCTCTCTTTAAATGTTAAATTTCAAAATTTTATAATATCTTTCTAAATCTCTGTTAAAAGTATATTATTTGAAAGTGAGGCATAGAGGTACATGCCCATAATCTCAGGGGCTGAGGTAAGAAGATCGCAAGTTTGAGCCCAGGTTGGGAAACCTAACAATTTAATTTGACTCTCTTTTTTTCCTTTTTTCTTTGTCTTTTTCAGACAAGGTTTCACTGCAGCTCAGGCTGGCCATTACCATACTTTGTTTCTTTGTTTTGTTCCAGGGATTGAACTCAGGACCCTGAGCTTGCCAGGCAGGCACTTATTCCTATGGAGCTATTTCCCAGGCCAGGCAATCACACTTTAGCCCAGGCTGGTCTCCAACTCACCAAGATCCTCCTGCCTCAGGCTCTCAAGTGCCGGAATGCTGGGGCTACAGGCATGTGCCACCATACTGGCTGACACCTGGCAATTTAGCAGGACTGTTGTAAAACAAAATAGGGTCAAGGGTATAGCTCAGTTTGAAGGGGTTTAATCTCCAGTATACCAAAAGAAAAAACAAAACAAGAAAACAAGCAAACGAAACCAGGAGTGCTGAGTCCCTACTCACTGAAAGACTACTGCTTCCCTGTGTTGACCACACAGTGACATTCTGGCCACTTTCCCCACCCCTCCATCACCTGGTTCTGCCTCCAGGCCCCCACTGTGAGCCCCTGGGTGCACAAGCAGCAGAGCACCCCACACACACCTCGGGCTCCCTCTTCCTGGGCTCCTCCCTTGATGGTCTGTCTTTCCTCTCCATATTGCTCCAGTGCCTCTCCTCGTCCACATGAAAAGCTTCTTTATGTCGCTTCTCCTTGCGTCTTTCTTCCCCTTCCTTGTCAGAGAATGAGCTACTCTTCTCTTTGGAGTACTTTTCTCTTTTTTCCCTGATGCTTTTTTCTCGATGTTTCTTCCTGTGTCGTCTCTCCCCTTCTTCTTTATAGAGCCAGTACTTGAGAGGGTTGTCTTTGCTGTTGCCATACTGCAGCTGTGGATGGTAGTGAGACATATGTAAGAGCCCACAGGAGCTCTCGAGCGGAAGCAGACAAGATTTCAGGACAGCTGCCTGCCTGCTGCGTGCCTCCCCTGACCCTCCTGTTGTCACCCGCAGCCCTGGCTATGTGAACAGCAGCAACAGTTTGGACGCTAATGGTTCCCTGGGGTGTCGAGTCGGCCTGCAGGGTAGCTAGCACCTTGGGAGGAGCTGTGGTCTTTGGGGACAGGACCATGAGCGAGGTCTTCACACCACTGGGGCAAGTGTGGAAAGGGATGGGAGTCACCCCTCTCCCCACAAGCCAGTGCTCCACCATGGCCCAGTGCCTCACCACGGGCCAAGTCAGGCTGATGCTCACACAGTCCACAGTTCAAAGCTGAGCACCAAAGGAAATGCTTGTTCTTTTCCCCACACTGGACATGGAACCTATGGGTGCCCACACTGTGTTACAGCCCCAGGTGTTTTCACTTTTTGAGGCAGTACTCCCTAAAGTATGCAGGCTGGACTCAAACTTGTGATTCTCCCTGTCTATCCTCCCAAATAGCTGGAATTAGGGCTTGTACGTGAGCTCAGTTGTTTAAGTGCCTGTATGGGCAAACCTAGTCAGGCAGAGGGGACCGCAGTTTGATCCCCAGCTCCACATGCCTTACCAGACCCATTCTAAGGCAGCCTGAGCCAGCTCCCCCACAAAAAAATCCTCCAAATTGCTGGAATTACACCACATGTGGCTCTTTTCTCTTTATTAGTCAATTTATCTGAAGTATTTTATTATAGGAACAGGAAGCTGACTCGTACACCCAGAAAAGCAATAACCCTGTAGCATTCTCACTTTGCACCCCGCGTGGGCTCACCAGCTGGACTCCCTGGGTGAGGCCTGCAGTCACTCCCTAGGAAGGTGGTCCCATTGGTGAGCACCGAGCCTCAGGCGGCCCCGTGTCCTGCGATGACGCAGTGCACCACTCTTTCTCTATTGGTTCCACACAAACGAGCAGTCTTGAAAGGGGTGCCATTGTTCAGCCCCCCAGTGCCCTCAGGAGATACCATGGATGCTCAGGATGGGTGGCATCTGCTAGCTGAACCACGGGTCATGACAGTGTTGGGATTTGGGCTCAGATCCAGTTCTGGGAGCACTGTCACCTGTCCTAAGCTTGCCTTGGGGTCACTGGGCTCTGTCCACACCACCTCTTTGTCCCTGTATGCACCCCTCTGGGACCTTGGTCTCCTTCCTCCATTCTTCCCATCTCCAATCCAAGTGCTCATCTGCACCAGCAGAGCCTTCCTACAGCCAACAGGGAGCTCTGACCAAACTCTTCAATGTGCCCCAGGTAAAAAGTCTTTGCTACAACCCTAAAGATCCAGAACAAGGCACACAGCCCTTCTGTGCTTCTGGGTGGGAAAGAGTCTTCTCAGCACCACAAAAAAACCTTTAGAAGCAACTTATGCAATCCGAAAGCACCAGACATGTCAAGAGAACTAAAATGTCTACATGACTGGATGCTAATTTTTACTAATTTTTAATCAATATTAAACACTATGAAGAAATATGACAACTGAGAAAAATGTTCAAGACATAGTAAAACAAGCTACAAGACAATGAAAATCCAATTTAAGGGGGAAAAAAAAACCATATACACATGCCTGTAATTCCAGCAATTGGAAGGCTAAGGCAGGAGTGCTGCTCTAAATTCAAGACTAGCCTGAGCTACATAGTAAGTTCAAATATAGCCTGAACTAATCATGAGACTTTGTCTCAAAACAAAACAAACAAAAAAAATACACACACACACACATCATTTGCACGTGTATATACATCTACATAACCAAACATGATCCATAGTGGTCTCTGGGTGGGAATAGGCACTTTTATTTTCTTACTATTTATATCTGTAAATTTTCTACCATCACCCAGGGTGCCATTGGAATCAGAGAAGAACACCCACCCCAGAGCCTGCCCCAACCAAGCTCTCCTGGCACACCGTTCCCAGACTCCACAAGGGTAGAGGCCCCCTCCGGCCCGACCTGGGTACCTTTCTCTCCCGGTATCTTCTTTCTCTGTCTTCGTCTCCTCCTTCAGGGTCTTCATCTCTGCTTACTGCAAAGATACAACATAGCTTTAAAATTTCCAAATTTAGCCTACCTAAAAGCCCTTCCACCATCTTGTAGATCATGCTATATTATTAACATGCATCTGAAACTATTCTTCATTCTCCAAACCCTAGAGTGATGAGTTCTAGAATCTAAACTCAAGACAGAACGAAGTGTGAGGTCAAAATGCCAATCTAAGGAACAGATACAGCTCTTCCCACTCCCAGTTTGCTAAGGCACCTGGCAAATGTTTGGGCATCCCTGAAATTCTAGGGGGCACTAGCCTCACATGATGCCTTCAGGATTGCTGAGAACCAAGGCAAAGATGCTCAGGCAAACAACCCAGCCAACAGGGAACCCCAAAGAAGTCCCAGACATGGTGTGTGGGACAAACCACATGGTTCCCTGGCCTCCAGGCACCCCATTACCAAGGGACACAGAGGCAGGAAGCCAGGCACAGCCCACCAGTGTGGGGCTGAGGCAAAGCTATGGTGTATAGGGGTACCCGGGAGGATCGCCCCATTACTGAGGTGCCCAGGCAGCATCTAACAGGGACCTGGAGGGAAGGTTCATTTCTGAATCTGCAGATAAAAACTCATCAGGCTTATAATGAAGGGAGTCTTTAATTGTGCTACCCTGGTTGTTTCAACGTAGCTACATCCCTCAATGATCGGAATTCATTCAAATTATTTCCCTTTCACTGTCATTTTGACTTTGGGGAAGAGCCAAAAGTCCCACAATGCCAGATCTGGTGAGTGAGGTGAATGAGGACATGGTGTCCTGTTCTTACAAGCCTGCCTCTCTGTCCCATGGCACCTAGCAGCAACATTTCCCATGTGTTTTATCATACCTCACAAAGATACTCAGGAAAGAGGACTTTCAGAGCTGCAACAGAAAGTGACAAGAGGGTGGGCAAGATAGCTCAGCAGACTAAGTGCCTTCTTAGGCAAGCTGAGGGACCAGGGTTTGATAACTGGTACCGCATGCCCTGCTGGCCCCACCCCTAGGCAAGCTGAGCCAGCCACTGAGATTGGGTATGGTGGTACACACCTTTAATCCCAGAACTGGGGAGACTGAAAACAGAAGGATCACTACGAGCCCAAGCTATACAGTGAGACCCTGTACTAAATACACACAAAAAAAGAAAGGAAGGAAGGAAGGAAGGCAGGAAGGAAGGAAGGAAGAGGCAAAATTATGACAAAAACGTGTTGAGAGCTAGTCAGGGCCCATATTTTGAGACAGATTTATGGTAATGTAACTTTTACTGTAACAATTTTTTTAATGTAGTCTCAGTATATTTTGATAGCCCCTTGTATGTTTCAATAGTAAAATGCCAGCAAATAATGAGAAATTTGTTTCTTCACTAAATAAGTATTAAAAATATCAAAACAGAAAATAAGACAATAAATAAAAATATCAAAGTAACAGAGACAGAGAGCACGCTAAAAACTGAAACATTTATAAAAACTATAAGAGAAAACAAAATGGGGAATAGAACATATCTAAAGAGAACATGTGAGAACAGCTAAAGGAAACATAGCTCACAAGACACTGTAAAACGCAGCTGGAGGACAACTGGGGAGAAGAGAGCTCCTGAGCTGTGGGGACAGAGGACGCACCTGAGTGCACCTTCTCCTCCCTGTCCAGAAGGTCATGGTGGGCAGTGGCCTGCCGGAGCTCCTCTCTCCTCACCCTTCTGTCCTTTTCCTTTTCTCTGTCCTTGGCTTTGCTATGAGACTTCTCTATATCTTGCTCTCGACGTTTCTCTCTCAGCCTCTCTCTCTCCCGGTCCCTTGGATCTTTCTTCCTCTCCCCGTGTCTTTCACCATCCCTCTCCCCACGAGGACTCTCCTTGGAGATGCGGGCATCTCTGTCAGTGGCCCTGTCCCTGGGCCTCTCTACATCCCGGCCTGGATCTCTGTGCTCTTTGTGGTCAGGGACATCCGCTTCTAACTCCCTGTGCAGCTGCTTTTCTCTGTGCTTCTTCTCTTCCTTGGCAGCACCTGAATGCACAGCCTAGGATAATAGGAGAAGGGGTCTTTGTGACAGAAGGCACATTTCTATGGGTGACCTTTTTTTCTTTCAGTACTGGTGATGGGACCCAACGCCTTGCACAGGTTGGCAAGTTTGTCCTGTTCAGCCACACATAGGCCCTCCACCCACCATTAAGGTCTACATGTGAGAATCACTTTGAAAAGTTCGATTCAACTGCTTTCAAATCCAGCAACATGCAAAGGCCCTAAATGAGTAATATCCTTAGAACCCTGAAGTAGTTGGAATCATGCTTAGCATTTCCGTAACTGCAAAATGGAATTCCATGCCAGAAGTATTTATATTTATTGGCCATTCAAACCCCAAACAGGACAAGATAGAAAGAATAGGAAATCTGAAGCTGTTCTAATGCTACTGAGGTGAGAGCCAGTAGGTGTTATCAGAACCAGGGCCCTTTCTACACACTTGGGGACTGTCGCTGCACCTCAGCCTTGCCATGCTGCCTTCAGGAGTAAGGAACCCTCACCTGCAGGCACCATGACAAGAATGCCCTCGTCCCACTCCTCTACAACTGTGGCACCATTCGCACAGGTCCATCTTTGGCCCACATGTACCCTAAACATGCTATGCACACCAAGAGCCAGGCAGGAAATCTCCACCTGGACCCCGACCGAACTCTAAGATACACTACCCAGAGGTGTCTCTTGAGGTCGTCTGCTTTCCAGGTGTCATCTCTGGTGCGTCTCTAAAAAGAAAGCATGCAGTTAACATTTTTACAGTGTAAAAATAACTAGTAACTAATTCTGTCTGCTCTCAGAAGAGAGCACTATTTAAACTGATGTTAACTGCTTATGGATATATAAGAGGATACTTTTTTACCTACTGAAATAGATAGTAAAATACAGATTTTAAAAAGTTAAACTGGATATGGTTGCGCATGCCTATAATCCCAGCAGTCAGGGAGAGTGAGGCAGGAAGATTGCAAATTTAGGCCCAATCCGGGTGACTTAACATTTAAGGAAACCTGTCTGGGAAAAAAAAAAAAAAAAAAACTTAAAAAGGGCTGAGGTCAGAGGAGTAATTACTGAGCTAGCTTAAAATCACCCAGAACTACTATAGAATGTAACCTTTGGATATTTCAAAACCATTAAATGTAACAAAATGAAGGGGAAAAGCTACAATGGCAGCTAAACAGTCCAAGAACAAATATTTTGTGGTTTTAAAATAACTGCATCATATGAGACCATATGTTAAGTGAAAGCAGACAAACAAGCTGCTGCTCCAGGACTTAGGTGGGGAAAGGAGCAGCAGAGGAGGGGAGACCAAGGGTGAGATCTCTGCCAAGCACCCTAGAGCCTCACAGATGGCCCAGAGGCCAGAAATGAGAGTGCTCCTGGGCCCATATGATGCATTCCGCAGGTAAACTGGTACCACTTCCCCAAACCTGCATCCTGCAGCTCTGACCCAAGCTCAGAAAGGAGAGCCATAGTGTCCGTGCTGTCCTTTCTCTGTGCACAGAGGCACAAGCAAACTATAGGGGCTGCTGACAGTTTACACAACAAAGTCTGGAGTGAATTTCCATGTAGAAATAGTGCCTATGAGGTACAGGCAGACAGAAATACCCGATGCTGTTCTGAGTCAAGACATACCCTCTGACTATCATGGCCCTTGTTAAGGAAGTCATGGAGAGCTGGGTGTGGTGGCGCAAGCCTGTAATCCCAGCACTTGGGAGGCTGAGGCAGGAGACCAGCCTGGGCTACAAAAGTGAGCTCAAGGCCAGCCTGAACCGCATAGCAAGACCCTGTCTCAAAAAGACAAAAAAGGGCCAGGGAGATAGCTCAGTGGAATAAGTGCTTGCCTGGCAAGTGCAAGGTCCTGAATTCAATCCCTGGTACCACAAAAAAAAAAAAAAAAAAAAAGGTCATGGAGGTTGAGAAAGCCTTTTAACCAAGATGGCGCTGAAGGCAAAGAAGGAAGCCCCTGCCCTTCCCAAAGCTGAAACCAAAGCAAAATCTTTGAAGGCCAAGAAGGCTGTGCTGAAAGGCATCTACAGCCACAAAGAGAAGATATGAACATCACCCACCTTCTGTCGTCCCGAGACACTGTGGCTCCAGAGGCAGTCCAAATACCCTCAGAAGAGCACCCCCAGGAGAAACAAGCTTGATCACTATGCCATCATCAAGTTCCCCCTGACCACAAAGCCAGCCATGAAAAAGATGGAGGCCAACAACACACTCATGTTCATTGTGTACGTCAAAGTCAATAAGCACCAAATCAAGCAAGCTGTAAATGCAGCTTGTGGATTAGCTAAGTTGTTTAAAGCACCGCTTTGTGGGGCTGGGGTGATAGCTCAGTAGAATAAGCACTTGCCTGGCCAATGCAAGGGCCTGAGTTCAATCCCGGGTTCTACAAAAAGAAAGAAAGACTTGGGCAAACCCAGACAGGCACAGGGGACCATGGTTTGATTCCCAGCTCCACATATTGCATTAGACCCACCCTTAAAGCAATCTGAGCCAGCCAAAAAAAAAAAAAAAAGAATCCCTCTCAATTTTTGGGCTGGCAAGATAGCACAGCAGTCTAAAGGGCCTGCTTAGGCAAGCACATAGGGACCACAGTTCGATCCCCAGCACCATTTGCCATGCCAGCCCTGCCCCCAGAGCGGGCTGAGCTGACCACAAATGAAACAAGCTATAAAAAAACTCTATGACATCAGTGTTGCCAAGGTCAATACCTTAATCAGGCCTGATGGAGAGAAGAAGGCCTATGTTCCACTGGCTCCCGATTATGACGCATTGGATGTTGCCAACAAAATTGGGATCATCTAAAATGAATCCAGCTGGCTAATTCTAAATACATACTTTTTCCCCTGTTTTAAAAAAATAATAATAATAAAAAAGAAAGAAGGTCATAGAGCTGGGTGTGGTTGCATGTGACTGCAATCCCAGCACTTGGGAGGCTGAGACAGGAGAATCACTATGAGTTTGAGACTAGTCTGGTCTACAAAGTGTGTCCAAGGCCAGCCTGCACTGCATAGTGAGATCCTACATCAAAAGACCAAAAAAAAAAAAAAAAGAGAGAGAGAGAGAAAGAAAATAATCATGGGTCCCATTTTCCATATGAGGACACTGAGGCTAAATAACTTTGTCTCCAGAGACCCACACATTGCTAGGCACATAACAGCAACTAGAAAAGTACCTGTGGAATGAATTAACAAATGATGGTCAATATGAAAAAAGCCAGCCTTTCCTCACTGTGTGGCCCAGCAATTTTGTCTGTTTGCCCAAAGTACCAGGGAGCCCGTCAGTTCCTATCCCATGTGAACCCCCACATTCACTCAGCAAACCCACACAGGACCCCAGCACACACCACCTCTGTATAGGCAGAAGTTACACTGGTACCTGCAGAAACCTGCACTACACCATTTTAAACTTTGCAGGGATTGCAGTGTCTGCACCTGGCCGGACAGGCAGTCTTTCAAGCCTTCTCTCTATGGTGCCTCCAACAGGATCATGTCTCTGCATCTCTCTAAGGCAGGAACACATCACTCCAGCCAGCTTCCAAGCATCATCTACCTCTCTAGCTAACTGTGAAGCACAGGTCCCATTTCTTCCAATTCTTAGCCTTCAGCACATAATAGCACCAAAGTCAGCCGTGAAAAAATATGATTTGTGAGTCCCTGTGAAGGAGCAGCTAGGGTGGTTAACTCATCAAGCACCTTAGCCGCTCCAAGAGAAGGGAAATGCCACATGGCCTTAAAACAATCTGCTGATTCTCCAATAACTCCCCTTTGCATAGCTCCAATTTCCCATAAATGAAGTTGGATTCAGTGATTCCCCCTGTGATGAGAGTGGGGTGATAACTACCTGCTGTGGTGCTAGGGCTTATGCACAATCCCTCACTCGGGGAGAAGCAACCACCACACTATGCGGACACAGAAGCACCAACCCCACAGCTACAGCAGAAGGAAACCCATGCCACAGTAAGCCTTCAGATGACACTGTGCCTGCAAACCAGTGACCTACCCAAGGCATCCTAAACTCTTCACCACAGAACTCCTTCATCGCCTTCACCCTTCTGTCAACTCTTCGTCACCTCTCAGTGGTGTTTGCCTCCCTGGCATGAGAAACCAAAGTTTGGCCTAGGAAACCATAGCTTTTCATTCTGAAGTATGACTGTGTATAGTAGAAAGGAATTCATGTGCCCGGACACAGGTTCCTGCCCTGTGTAGGCCTCAGCTTCATGATGAGGGCAACCTCAGCAGGGCCAATCAAGCAAAGACAGCTTCCTGCCAAAGGCAGATAAAAGTATTCCGACGTTAGTTTCTCTCTCAGAAACACTGCCTTACAAGTTTAAGTGATAGAGGGGCTCAGTAAATATGTTCAAATGAAAAATAAAAACATCACAATTAAGTCACTAAAAAGCTTCTTGACTATGGAAAATCAGGGAAAGCTGTCACAGTGAGCAAGCACCTGCTTTTATAAATAGGAATCTGAGGTGTGCAGGTACTATGTTGAAGTGTATAGAGGTCTAAAACTACATTGTGGTACATTAATTTGATACAGAAAGATTAGGGCCAGCCAAATAGCTCAGGGAAGGTCAGTGCAGATATTCAGTTATGAACTCAGGCTAGGGTTTCCTTCAGCAGCAACAAGGCCAGTGAACCTGTGTCCCTCGGGCTGGCCCTCTAGTAAGAAAATTTGGGATCAAGAAATGTAAATTTGGGGCTAGGGAGACAGTTCCGTGGCACAAGTGCCTGCCTGGCAAGTGCAAGGTCATGAGTTAGAACCCTGGTCCCACCAAAAAAAAAAACCAAGAAATGTAAATTTGTTGGGCATGGTGGTGCACACCTGAAGTCCTAGCACTGTGGAGGCTGGAGGAGGATTAGTGTAAGTGGAAGGACAGCCTGAGTTACATGGTGACTTTCTGACGAGATGCTGCTCTCCACAGGAATACTTATGCTTTCAGCTACACGAGTCTACACCATCTGAACTGTCCAGCTCTTTGCATTCTTAAACTTATTACCTGTAGGAGCTGATATTTTAGCGCGTAATTTTGAAACTGCATCCCAGACATTTGATGGTCTTCCAGCAAAATTTGGTTATAGACCTCCAGCTCAAGGTTTAAAGGGTTTTTTTAAAATGCTTGTGAACCCATAATGCCTCTACCAGTAAAAGACAACTCATCTGTCACTTTCACCATGTTACTTAGGAGACTTGATTGTAATTTTGATATAAAGGTTTTAAATGCACAGAGATCGGGATACAAAGCAGCCATTGTTCACAATGTCGACTCTGAAGACCTCGTTAGCATGGGACCCAACAACACTGATGTGTTAAAGAAAATTGACATTCCCTGTCTTCATTGGCGAATCATCAGCTAATTCCCTGAAAGATGAATTCACATATGAAAAGGGGGGCCACATCATCTTAGTTCCAGAATTTAGTCTTCCTCTAGAATACTATCTGATCCCCTTCCTCATTATAGTGGGCATCTGTCTCATCCTGATAGTCATTTTTATGATCACAAAATTTGTCCAGGACAGACATACAGCTAGAAGAACTAGACTTGGGAAAGATCAACTTAAGAAACTCCCTGT
>PVKN010036928.1:0-11341 GCA_004027915.1 Capromys pilorides
CATTCCTTATAGCTGAGTAATATTCCATTTTGTAAAAATACCACATCTTTTTCAACCATTCTTCAGATGATGGGCATTTTGGTTGTTTCCAAGATTTGGCTATCACAAATTGTGCTGCGATGAACATAGGTGCACAAATATCACTATGATATGATGTTTTCAGTTCTTCTGGAAAAATTCCCAGTAGGGGAATAGCTGGATTGAATGGGAGTTCTAGTTCTAGTTTTTTAAGGAAGACTGGTTTTATTTTGAGAGATTTGGGTTACAAAAATAGCACCAGCCTGCATGTTTATCCAATGGAAGCTACTGTTGCTAAGCATCCACTTCCCAGTGTAATTACCTACCTTTAAAAACTTCAACCTCAAGGTCAAAGTGCTCTGGAACATTTTACTTGGAGATAGTGAAGAAGAATCCCTAGTCCCTGAAGTTCTTTCTGCCTCACAATAAAAATAAGGTGCAGAACACAGAGCGGCACCAGCAGCCTCAGCAGCACCGTTCCCTCCCTCCCCCTCCTCCAAATAGCATGGGATGGAAAGGGCTCCTTCCTAAAGGCAAACACCATGGAAAAACGCATTTATTAGTAAGGAAAGAGAGAGTCGCCCCGCACGCTGCTCGGTTATCCCACTCTGGTCCCTTAATGGCCCGACATTCATAAGAGGCCAAAGGACTCTGACCTTGGCAGGCTAACTGAGCAGGGAGAGGCAATCATGTGTACAAGGCTGTCACCCACCCCACAAATTATGATAAAATATACCTCCGGACTGGGGAAAGAGTTGCATATCTCCAGTGACATCCATGGCAGTGCGCTTGAGGATTTGAATAGGACAGCAATTTATTTCGCACTCCCATGGTTTATGGATGTCATCAAGCGTCCCGTCTTTGGAAACTGAAGGTGACGTTTTGATGGACCCCAGCTCCTCCTGGTCGTGTTACCTTCCCAGCTCAGAAATGATCACTTGCTCTTTTCCTAATTTCCACTCCTTACCCCCTGCCATTGCCCCCCATTTAACAAAGGAATCGTTTTTGCAAAGGAAAAGAGGGGAAAAATAAAACGAATTCTCATCAGACCAAGGGCACAAACCAACAGATTCCAACTCGATGCATAGTATCAGAATGAATGATTATCTGGCTAATTAGTGAAATAAATAATAATAATTGCCTGTCCCTCCTCATTAGAGCACTTAATAGCAAATGGAACCCCAGTGCCAAGTTCCAGTGAGCGGGCATCACAGCAGATGACTCGGTCTGGGGTTGACAGAAGGGGACAGGACTCTATGTGGCAGATGTCCCCAAGCTCACCCTAAAACTAAGAGAGCCCCAAATGGGGCCTTTGGGACCACAGGAGAAGTCAATGGGCCTGGCACATGGAGTTTCTGCCTTCTTTCTTGCTTAAGAGTTATCACGTGTCCCAAACATGCAGGAAGAGAGACTGTACCTGTAGTGTAGGCCTCGGGGGACAGAAGGTGGATGAAAAGGTGCCTGCTTGTTCAGAGCTCGTCTAGGAACGTCCCCAATCCAGCTGTATGATGCAAACAATGTGTCGCCTTTCTGTTTTGTGGTACCGGGGATGGGCCCAGAGCCTCATAACAGCTAGGCCAGTGCTCTACCACTCTATGTGTCCCTGTCCTTTCAAGCACCCACGCTGCCCTCGGAGTTGTGGCCCATGTGCCTCGGTTTCTTGAGTGGTTGGGATTATAGGTGTGTGCCAGCATGCCTGGTCCCCTGCAGTGTGATGTATGGGGGCTTCTTGTTCAAGCACCAAGTTCCAAGGGACCCATTGCCTCAGAAGCTCCAGGCTTGGGCTCAAGGTCTACTTGCTTACTTGCAGATCCAGGCGTTTTCTGGGCCTCCACAACCGAGGAAGCCCTGTAGCAGGCCGTGGCTAGAGAGAGGAGCAGCGCTGGGACACAACACATGTTTTTGACAGACATGACAGTTGCAGCACAGTATAAAGAGGCGGCAACAGCAGCAGCAGCAGCAGCAGCAGCAGCAGCAGCAGCAGCAGCAGCAGCAGGAAACCTCACCAGATCTGACAATGCCCTCGCGGGACTCTGCTCTGCGGTGTCGCCATGATGCCCCTGGCCAAGGTTTTCCCATGACACCCCTTTTGGTGCACAGCTTCCCTGCTTTTCTGCTCCCTCTCCAGATAAAACTGTTACTTAGCATGGAGCACACCAATCGGCTTCTAATCAGGGACGGCTTTGGAGGTCTGTTCTTCATGGGATGTGTGAGCTGAGCCCCTGTTCGTTTTGGCCATGAGGAGTTCCCCCCCACTCAGGCCCTATCTTATGAAGCTCCTGCTACTTGACTCTAATTATCCTCAGCAGTTTTCTGGTGCCTTTCAGTCCACAGGTACTGAGATACCTGTAGGAAACAGGAACAACAGCTCCCGTGCTATGAGGAACACTTTCCAACTGTGCCTGGCCTAACCATGCAGCCTCTCCCACTGGGATGCCTTTACCCAAGGGGATGGACTCACTTGTGAGCTCTGCCGTTATGTTCTTAGCCCAAGGTCAGCAGAACCTCTAGATCCTAGAGAACTTAGCCTGCAAACCACCAAAAGTAGGACGTTAGGCCATGGAGGGGCTTAGTAGGGCCTCAGACAGGGTAGATGAGCTGCTTGAGGGGAGAGAAGAGGAAGCCTGGATTCCGAGAGCAGAGCCCTCTTAGGACAGGAGGGTTCTTACTGGGCCAGGGACTCGACAGGCTGTAACTTGGCTGAGTTGCCCTTAGGTGCCATCATGCCCAAGACCTGTGATTCCTTCTGAGAATCACAGAGTGTTATAGTTCTGACTGCAGTGAGAAGAAAAAAAAAATGACCATAACCATAGTAAATACAGTCACAGCTATTTAACAACGTCACGGTCAACCACTGGCTCCCTGTGTGACAGCAGCCCAGGAGGGCGTATCCTGGGGCAACACAGCTTGTGCAGCTAAGTACACTGCCATAGTCATGCAATGACCAAGTCACCTCATGATACAGTTCTCAAAATGTGTCCCCATCATTGTTAAAAGCAGTATATAACTGTGTATAGCAATGAATCCACAACAGACTGAGTTATACTCATTTTTCTCTCAACACAGTTATAAAATATATGTTTTATATATAAAATACCTTTTTACTAGAAGGGACCCTTGAGGGCAAAAATACCTGTGGCTCTCCAGGATCATAATGTGGGCCTGGTTTATGTCAAGTCACAGGTAAGCCAGGTGGGATGCAGGTGACAATACCTAAAACTCACGGAGCCCTTGCCACGTGGGAGGCGCTTTGGAAAAGCCACGCACACATTAACCTCTCTGGGTCGGCTGACCCCGTAAGGCAGGAACAAGGTTCACAACTCCCATTCTACAGAAAAGTAGATCAAGGCAGAACAGGTGTACGTTCACCCACATCATGCAAAGACAGCTGTAGGCCACCCAGAGAAAAGCCACAGTCTTGGTTACTCTTCTCTCACTGCTGAAACAAAAATACCTGAGGACCAGAATTAAGGAAAGGTTTCCTCAGCTCACAGTGGGTGGAAGTTTCAGTCCATACTCAGCTGGCTCCAAGGCAGGGTGGCACAGTGCAGAGGGCAGCTGCTCATGGTGGCTGAAAACAGGAGTGACAGAGAGCCAGTCTCTCTCCCGCCCTTTACTGTGTGCAAGTTGCCTGCATCCATCCCCTCCCCTGCAGGTGTAGCGCTCACACCCATAATCTCCCAAGGGACCACAGATCAACCACAAATTCTAGAAGCCCACCCTACGTCTGCCTGAGGTTCTGGGGGCGGGACATCTAGACCCATACCTTAGCAGTCACATATCTAGTATTATTATACCAGAGCTGAAACACTAGTTGATTTTCCCCAAATTATTTAATTTTCTGTGATGAAATGCCAATGTTCTTTATTTCTCATCAGTTACAGACCAATGTTCTTGTCAAAAATGAAAGTACAATTTTTTTTCAAAACAAGTTATGAATTAAAAAAAATAATAATTCCTATGAATTTGCAGCTCAGCGACTGCCCTTTGGCTGAGGTGACGTGGAAGGTTCTGGGCCCACGCCCGCCCATGTCTGTGTGCATCTCAGCTCTCTAAGGGCACAGGCTCTGCAGACAGCCTGGGCCCTGGCACCACACATAGGCACACCTTGGGGGCAGCTGCGTCATGCCTGGTTTCTGTGGCAGTGGAGAGAAGAGGGCACAAGAAGCAAATGCCACTTGTCCACGGTGTTGGCAAGAGGGCCTGAATGGGGAGGACCAGCAGCCGATGACAGGGAGGCCTGCGGCCTTGCAAGCAGCTTGAATTATGGCCACCTCTGAGCACCTAACCACCACAGGCACATCCGGGGGTCCTGTTGTCCGAGCCTCCCGCCCACGAGAGCCTAGAAGAGAGACTGTGGGTTCGTTCTCCAAAGCAGTGATACGCATCAGTGCTGAGCACACCCGTGGCATCAGAAGATGCTCTGTGGTAGAGAGGGGCCCCTCGTAGTCTGATGGAAGAGCAGATCAGCACAGCCAGTGGGGGAACTGTGCAGCAGTTCCTGAAAAACTAAACATAGCATGAGCCTGAGGTCTAGAAATCGCATTCGTGGGTATTTACCCACAAGATCTGAAGTCAGCCTGTCAAGGCGCTATCTACATTTCCACTTACTCCCTTTCTGACATAAATTTGACCCACATAGGCCAGTCCTGTTTCGTAATGAGGAGACAAAGATTCGTTCTGCATGGAAAAAGTGTGGTTGGCGGGACTTGGGGTCTTGAAGTTGTTAACAAAATCTAGAGTTCTGCTGTAGCTCAAGTAGCTAATTCTCCATGATAGCTGTCCTGAGAGAAGAGCAGGCTCGGCCGATAGTGAAGTAGGGTGCAGAAACGTCTCCCCAGAAATGGGCCAACCCAACCAGTGTGTAAATGCCAATATGGTGATCAAGGAGAGAGGTGCACACGCTCCTGAGGAGCTGGTGGGCAAAGAGCAGCACCTCCCAAATAAAGGAAAGCATTTGTTTTCTCTAACATCATGTCATGACGCTCGACCGCTTACAGTGAGATGAAAAGGTCACGGTAACTTTCTAAGTGCTTAATAGAAACGCTGCCTTTCTTGATCCTCACACCACTCCTGTGAGTTGGAGACTGTTGGTTATGGACAGAAACTGAGGCAGGGAAGTGACGGCTGGCTTCCCTAGAGTCATGTGGCGGCAACGGGCACTACTGGGGTTGCAAGGTAGCTGCGTAGATCCCTGTTTAAGAAAATCTGTTGTATTGATTTCCTGTACACTGTTTCGTGCAGGGGGGAAGGGAGGGGGCTTCTTGCTTACGGACCCTCCTCACAACTTAGGATTTGAGATTCGGGCAAGGCGGTACTAGCGACAGCTTTGAGGGGCATGCACTAGGGAATCCTGACTTTTTATTGCTCTTAAAATCTGAAATCCATGCATACATCACAGACGTGTAGAGAGAGGGTGGCCTGTGGAGGGTCGTGGCTGACACGGTCATCGAGTGATTGGACTCGGCAGGGGAGGGGGGCCTCCCACGCAGCTGCCGTGTGGCTGCTGTCCTGATTCTTATCCACTCCCTAGCCTCGGTCTGAGGCTTGCAGGCAGACTCCTTGTGCCACGCCCTCTCCCTCTTCTCCTTCACTGCCCCCTGGATGAATGCAGTTTCTCCAGGTCTTCTTCATCGACCTCATCTTGTCCAGCCTGAGATGCAACTTGCTAAATCTGTAGTCTGAAGTTTGTTGCAAGCCTCGGAGTTGAGACGTGGCGCCCTCCCGGACAGTCTCCTTCCCTGTGGGTCAGGCAGGCAGGGAAGCCTCTCAAAGGCACCGAGGATTTGTACAAGTCGAGCTTCCACCAAGGAAGCCAAATGCCGGCACTGATAATTGCTGGGATTTGTTGAGGAGAACAATAGCTCGATCAAGCCCCATGTTTCCCTAAAGGGGAAACAGCACAGGTTTACAGCTTCAAACAGGTGAGAGCGATTTGTTATTCATGCGAATCCCCTCGCTGTTGCCAGCCACATCAATCTTTTTCAGATGGGGGTACTGCAAAAAACGAAGCTCAAAGACAAAAAAAACAAAAACAGGTGAACAGCAGCAGATAGAATAGCAGATACAGCTCTGCCACTGACAGCCATCGTGGGCTCCTGATGTTTCCTGAAGATCCACCCTGGTGCCCCACACATGCCCAAGTGGCTCCAGTGCCCCATCAGCCAGGGACGTGGGTCAGAGCAAAGACAGCGCCCACAACCATCTCTCCATCTCTGGCTACTCCAACAAGGATAATATTTTTTAAAATTCTTACCATGGAGATGCAGGCAAAATTACCAGCTTCTATTAAAATCAATGCATTCTTTACTCATTTGAGATCATTGTTATTTCAGAAACCATGGGTTGCTTTTAAAAATATATCCTTACTGTAAGACTTTTAGAGTTGTAGAGTATTTCTATGAGGGGTGGTGGGAGCATGAACTGGAGCAGCCACGGCTGATGGTAAAGGTCAGCATTGACGAAAACCAAGAATTCACACAGAGTGAGGGTTACCTGGGGGCCAGCGCCTTTGGGAAAAGAGATGGTGTTGGTAGCTTCAATGGCACCCCTGCTTCCTTTTGACTTAACTGAAATGAAGATTTATGGGAAGCTTTATTCCCTCCCAGTCACGGATGGGCTAGGGGACGCCAGTGAAGGATGGCAAGTAGCTTTCCCAGCTCTTGGCCTCTGGGGGAAAGCAAGATGCCTCCTCCAAAATCACTGACCCCAATGCATGGGCGCCCTGTGCATTCACCGGCTAGAACAAAACGCCTTGGACTGGGTCATGTGTAAGTCATAGAGAGGTATTTCTCAGAGTCCTGGAGGCTGGGAAGCCCAAGGTCAAGGACAGCACCAGCTGACTCAGTGTGTGCCCCCCCCCAGGTGGCGCCCTCTTGCTGTGTGCCCACCTGCAGAACCAGCAAACAGCTCCCTCCAGCTTCGTTCAGGAGCTCACCAAGCCCATGCACGAGGGCTCCACGTCCAGACTTAATTGCCTTCCAAATGTTCCCTCTCAGAGTGACTGCTCTGCTGGTTAAGCTCCGCGACACGTGCGCAGAGGGTGCCTGTCCACGTTCAGGTGCTGGCAACGGGGCGCTTCGTGTTGGGTCTCATACAGTAAGGCGTTGAGTCCTCTCTTCTGAGACTAGTACACAACATGTCATGCACCCTTCCAGGCTCATGGGGGGGACCCTTTGCCACTAGCCCCTTGGGGGTCCCCAAGCCTGGAGCTTCTGCAGCCTGTGAGTAGCTACCTCCTCATCGTGATGAGAAGCCATTGAGGAGGAGTCCTGCTGGAACATCTGCTGGCCTTGGGTCCTAGGTGGGCCAGGGATAGGCCCAAGAGACAGATCATGTGCCCAGGAGTGTGAAGACAGAGTGGGTGCCAACCCTTGTCTAAATAAGTGATTCCAGCCTTGGCAGGCTTGCACCTTAACACTTACAACCTGGGTTGTAGTTTCCTCTGTCATTATATTTATACTTTCTTTAAAAATTATAAGCTCCTTAGACACTACTTTGGCAACACAAGTGTACAAGTTATAACAAGGACAAATAGGTCTCTTTCCCCCTCCTTCTATTCCTTGGCACCCTTAGGACTCTTGGGGAACCCGTCCAAGGCTTGCTGAGCACAAATACCCATGCCTATCATGGGCCTCTATTCCCAGCATTCTCCATGGATTCCTAATACCTGTGTCCTTCAGGATACAACCTCCTTTCGTTCTTCCTCCACCTTGGCCGCACCTTAGCAGGGCCTCTCCCAGGAAGCCTGGGTCCAGTTCCCATCTACAGTAGCTGGGTGCTGGCCACTTGGCCTAGCTCTGATCAGTGCAGCCATTTATCATGGAGAAGCTGTGATTTTTTTGCTTTGTTTTGTATTTAAATGTATTTGGTTGTTGCGGGGTCTCACTACACAGCTTGGGCTTGTGGCAATCCTCCTTCTTTCAGCCTTCCCAGCACTGGGATGGTAGGCATGTGCCACTGTGCCCAGACTCTGGGCAGCTCGACCCACCCTAGAAGCAGGGCTAACACTGAATGCGGTGCTGGTGATCGAACCATGGTTTCAGCACTTGCCTAAGCTTTAGTCTCTTGAGCTATTCCCCAGCCCTCTAAGCTGTGGTTTTTGCAGCTTGAACACCTTTTATTCATTTTTAGAGAGCTGCCTGGCTTTTTCATCAGCAGAAGGAGAGGTTTAGCCATGATTCTTTAACTGCCCAACTTGCAAACCAGTTATAAGTGAAGCCATCTGGTCTAGAGGGAGTGAACAGCTTTCTAAATCCTAAGAAAGTGTTGATTATAAGATGTAATAGGCGTTTTAGGAGAAAGTAACAAAATACTATCTGAAACATGTTAATGAAATCTAATATGATTTTATGGATAAGAACATTGAAGTGTTTTTCTGAATCAAGGGCATACAGTGGTTTCATTGACCTTTTATTTGGTAACCTGAGATTCCCACATACCTTAGCCTCTCCTCGGGGTGTTCTCTGCCCTGATGTGTTAGATAAGGCCTGGCCACAGAGGGTGAGTAGCTCCAAGTAATGGACATGTACTATGCACATGTGGGGGAATCAGAGCTTGTTCAAATCAGCTTGATGCTGCACTGGTGTGCTACTCTTTGCCATGAAAAAGCTGTCTGGGATGAGTTCTCCCTTAGGAGCCCTGCCCCCAGCCCTTTGAGAACAAGTTATACCTGCAGGATTATAGCAGGAGCATGGGCTTCAACCCCAAGCCCAGGATCAAGAGATCCAGAAGTAAGAGAAAGAATGCCTGAGTGATTTCTCTTGCTTCAGGGTGAAGATCCCAATGAGATTAAGTGATGAGACCAGACGCTACACATCCCACCCCCTGGCCTCGCCTCACAGGCAGCTGACAGGTTCTCCAGGAAACAGAGTCACAAGAGCCCACAGGTATGGGTAACCAAGCCCCATGCCCAGCCTAAGAGATGGGGCCAGCTCCAGACACCACATAGCTCCACCCACCCAAGTTATCAGACATCTAAAAGTCTACTGCTCAACAGGAAGGTAGTTGCCTTCCTAAGTTCCTGCTGAGTCTCTAGGAAGAACAGCATCTTAAGATAGCGTTATTTAATTAACACATGCTTAGAAAACTACTGGGATCTAAGGCTGAGGAACAAGATGCAGAGGAAACTTGAGGCAAACAGAAAGCAGGCTGGGACGCAGCTCAGTATTTGCCTAGCATGTCAGTCACCTGTACTGAAAAGGAAAAATTAATGGACAGTAAGGCATCAAGAGAAGTCATGCTCTCTTTTTAAAAAGTATTTATTTATTTACTTATTTGGTACCGGGTCTCACTATGTAGCTCGGACTCATAGTGGTCCTCCCATCTCAGCCTCCCCAGCCCTAGAATGACAGGTGTGTTTCACTGCCTCCAGTTCTGGGGCCTGCATGGTGGAACTGGCACAGCCCCAAGGTGCCAAGGATCAAACTCAGGTCCTTGTGCTTGCTAGGCAGGTGCTTAGACCACTGAGCTATCTCCCCACCCTGTAATCTCTTAATCTTAGTTGGAGTTTGCCCTTGTTTGGCCCACTTTTCCTAGCAGTGGAAAACCTTTAGAATGTAAAATGACTTACTCTCAGGAACCTGGAAGAGAATGAACTCTGAACCAAAAGGAGAAGTCTTCATAGACCCTAACTCTTCTTTTATTATTATTATTATTATTATTATTATTATTACTATTATAGAGGGGCTTTGTTTGTTATTTTTATTATTATGGCTGGCTCAGCCTGCCCTGGGGGTGGGGCTGTCACAGCATGTGGTACCAGGGATTGAACCGCGGTCCCTGCGGTTGCCTAAGCTTGCCTAAGCAGGTGCTTTAGACTGCTAAACCATCTCACCAGCCCAAGACCCTTAACTCTTCCAACCCTCTTTCACATTGCTGTGAATATCAATGACAGTGACAATAAAAGGATCCCATGAGGGGTTTCGGGGGGGCGGGGGGGGGCTGCATCTAACCACAAGACGGCTCCATTTGGTTTCAGGGCCCTGCCAACCATAGGGTCAATTCCTAACAGAAAGTAACAAAACTATTTTTTAAAAAATTAATAGTGTAACTAATTAAATATTTCAGAGAACCTCATTAAAACACTTTGCTATTTGCACTGATTACCATGTGGCTGTTCCTACTGATGCTCATAAATCTGACTGCATTAGGCTCTCAGGCCTTTATTTCAGTTAATTTCTTCTCTCTGTGTGGACTTGCCCAGGAAATGAGATTTAATGAGTCACCACCCTCGCCGGTACTCACAGGAGAGCTCATTAGCTTTTTGTCAGATTTGTACCTACTATCTGCCCCCAATATGCCTAGGACTTCTTTTGAGTTAAATATGAGATCACAAAAGGGAGAGCTCAAAAGAGCATCTCTGTACAAATGCTGTGGACTTGAAACACTATATAAATATTTTTACATATGTTGAAAAGCGTCAGAGACCAGAAGGCAAGAAAATCACGGAGTCCGGCCTCCTCTGTTGATGGCATCACTATTTAGACAGCATACATCATTAAAAAGAAATAAGCTTTGACCCGGACATGTTTGCAAATCTTTCCAAATATCCTTAAACACCTGGGTTAATTCAAAGCAAGACAGACGCGCAGGACAGAGGGAGGCAGACTCGAGGCCCTACAACCCCTTAAGTGTGGGGAGTTCCCCATCACATACCTTGGGGCACGTCACCATGACCTTCCTCCTGACCTGTGGTTCTCAGTGGAAAGACAGGAGGCTGCTGGCACTCATGGAAAGGGGGCAACCTCACACTGCTCCCAAATAAAGGCTTGGATTGGATCATTAGTCCTTCCACATCTCGTCTTAATAAGAAGGTGGACTTGGTCACTCATAAAGGAGGAGCAATCACCCAGCTGCTGCATGTCTGGGTGCCACTGGATCACCCACCAGGCCCACATTTCCTTCTCAAGAATGTGGGGATGTGGGTGAGGCTGGGTGGTGAAGGGGGACAGGCATCGAGCTCCTTATCAGTGCATAATGAGCCAATAAGGGCCGCCGAGACTACCTGGACCACCAAAGTGCATTTGCCTCCGGAGTCTGACAGAGGCCAAACAGGTGTGGTTCTTGCCCTTTTTGGACTAAGAATCTTTTTAAAGCATCATTTAAAAAACGAGCTTTCTCAGGAGTGGTGGCGCACACCCGTAATCCCAGCACTTGGGAGGCTGAGGCAGGAGGATTGGTGCGAGTTCGAGACCAGCCTGGGCTACAAAAGTGAGCTCAAGGCCAGCCTAAACTGCATAATGAGACCCTGTCTCAAAAAGACAAAAAAAAACAACTTTCTGCCAAGGAAAAGGCATCTCTCCTCCACAGTTACACACACGCA